>RJWH01000124.1:0-270321 GCA_004363575.1 Solenodon paradoxus
GTACATGCTGTGTGGCAGGATCTGTAAAGGTCAATATAAAATTATGTATTGGAACTTTAAGGTTAAATAGATTTTAAGAAGTCAGGTAAATATAAAAATTTCTTTTCAGTAAAATAGAATCTGTTGTAAAACATCTTCAAAGAAAATTCAATGCCAGACAAGATTAGAGCAGTAACGCCAAGAAATTCAAGGAGAAAAAAATGCTGAGTAAAAAAATTCTACATCCAGGCAAAATTTTATTCACAGTTAAATGATACTTTCTAACAGATCCAAATGTTAATGACTATGGAAACATTTTCCCAATGATGTTATTTGTGAGTAAATACTAGAGGATAAAATCCAACCAAATAGATCTGACAGAGAAAATAACTGCAAAGCACCTGTTGTATGACTGAATATATTTAACTATTTAGGTCCAGTTCAAAATTGAAAGCAAGATAAAAATGATTAGAATATAATATAAATGTTATGAATTTTTAAAAATGATAAAAAATGGGAAAAAGTTAAATTGTAAAATAAGTCAGGATCACTAGTTAATGCGATTAGTATCTTTAATAGACTAAACTTTTCTACCAGTTACTGAAAAAATAGTATTGAAATCTCTAACCATAGTATAGATTTGTCCATTTCTCCTTTTAGTTTTGTTGGTTTTTACTTTATGTATTTTAAAATTTATGTTTTCAGGAAGAAAGCAAATTAACATTGCTATGACTTCTTGATAAACTCTTCAATCATTGTTAATATATCTCTTTATGAATAGTGACATAAACTCTCAGTTCATTTTTTCTGATAATAGTGGAGTCATTTCAGATTTCTTATACTTTACATATCTCTTTCTCCATTGTTTACTTTAACCTATTTGCTATACCTATAAAGTACATCTTTTGTAAGCAGTAGAGTCTTGTTTAGTCAGTATGATAAGCTTTCTCTTTTAAGTGGATAAGTTAATTTACTTATATTTAATATAAATGCTGATTTAGATTTTTCAAGCTCACCTTCTTGCTATTCTTTTCATGTTTCCATTTTTTTTGTTTCCTTTTTTGTTCTTTTTGGAATTCTTGACTTAATTAGATTTTATTTGAGATTCCATATCATCTCCTCATTTTTTCTTTTTTAAATGTATATTATATTTTAATTTAATTTCAACCAGTTTTTCTAGTTCCAAGTCCCTAACCTGGGTTAATGACCTCCATATCCTGTGACTTAACCTTCTGAGTTACAGGGGAATGCTACTCTTCCAGAGTTTCCCTGAGGATTCATTTAGTACATGCATTTTTAGCTTATTATAGTCCATCTTCAAACACTATTATATCACATTACTATAATTTGAGGATATTGCACAGCATACTTTCATTAATTTCCTCTCTCTCTTGTGCTACTGTTGCAAATGTTTGTATCATAAGTTTTATAAATGTCATTGTTTACTATTGATGCTTTTGCTTTAAACAATTGATATTTATCACTTCAATATATTAACAAATTAGAAAAACATCTTTTAGATGTACTATTTCCAGTGCTTTTCAGACTTTCATACAGATCTAATTGCCAATATGATAGTATATTCTCTAAGCCCGAGACACTTCCTTCAGTATATTTGTTACAGAAAGTGTATAGAGCATTAATTCTATCAGTTTTTATTTAGTTTATGATATCTTTATTTTGCTTTCTTTTTTGAAACTGAATTGTAGACTGAGAAATTTATTTTTTTCTAATAGCATTTTAAACATGCTAATGCATTTCATTTTGACTTGCACTTGTGTTGAGAAGAGAAAGGTAATTTGTATCACTGTTGGGTGAATGTAATACCTGTCCTCCTCTGATTACTTTTAATATATTTACAATAAATTTGGTTTCAGCAGTTAGTATCTGATGTGCTTATGTGTTGTTTCTTTGTGTTAATCTCTCTAGAGTTCATCTGTGGGTTATAATTTTTTAATACAATTTAGAAAAAAATTTCCTATTAGTTCATCAAATGTAATTTTGTGTAGAAATCTTCACCCTTGTATGAGTCTTAGACAACTCAAAACTGTACTACAGCTTATTAATTTATTAGCCATATTTTCTTTATGCTTTAATTTTAGATACTTTTATACTCTTATTTCAAGTCCCAGAACTTTCCAGTGTCTGATTTGGTATCAAGCCCCTGTTTTCTTTACATCCTTGTATTTTTTAATTCAATAATTATTATTTTAGATACCTTTATGTTTTCCATTTCTCTACTGAGATTTTGAGATTCTACCTATGCGCTCATTTTGCTTGTTTTCATTTTCATCTTTAAATGTACATGCAATGATTGTTTGACGTCCTTACAAGTTATTGACAACATATATATCATTTATACCAGTACCACCAAAAGAAAGAGAAAATTAAATTAAACAAAATAAAATACAAGGGTTGATTGTCAGCTGTTGCCGGGTTCAGCTTATTCTTCTTGATGACTGCAGCCTTGCAATGACTATGAGTTAGCTGCTTCACCTTCTCCAGGTAATTGGTCCTGAAGTTCATTATGTGAGCATGCTTTAAGACCCACCTGCAATGTACTGAATGCCACTTTCAGTGAGCTGCAGCCTTTCAAACTCCTTTAGTTTTCAGACCAATTCATTTCACCAGACTTCTACTTTGCTCATATACCTAGACACAAATTCTCACCAAAATGTGAGCTTCTCCCAAATCTGAACTTTATTCTTGATTGTCTTCTTAGTCCTTGTTAGCCTTTCTTAAATGGAAAGGTGTTTTGAAATATGTAATTTGACTATTTTAAGACAGCCTGATGATTTGTCATGGTGATGATAAGATAGAATAATTTTTAATCAGGCTAATCTCAGACAAGCTCATATGAATATTTCTAATTCTACTTTTCCCAACAAGACCTGAAAAATTGGACTGTTCATCCAGAATATAAACTGCTATAAAAATTTTATATCTGTCGATTTGTTTATCCTAGCAAGAACAGATCTCTTTTTTTCATATTTTAAATTGAAGGAATGTTGTATCACAGCATTAACTAGGTTTAAGGTATACATGAAAGTAGACTTACTTTATATACATGTATTGCATTTTAACAACACCAAATTCTCATACTCTAAATCAGCTATGAATGTCAGCTATCTTTGCCACAAGGGACAAATCCCAAAGGTCTAGGGAACTTGGCATTATCTGCCACGTCTTTGAGAGGGGGACAGAGGTGGGGAAGGGAGAGAGGACAGGAACATGGTGGGAATGTTAGTTGTTTCAGAGCTGTTTAACTATTTTTAGTAGTGGTGCCACAAACGATATATTTACACATTGATAGAGGCATATTTAAAACTCCTAGGAATTAGATTTACAGGTTAGGTGGTCATTGCACGTTATAATTTTGACATATCTTGTCAATTTTTCCTCCAGAAAGTATGCAATCATGTTTACACATTTCCCACTCAGAAGCACATCATGGGAGAGTTAGACAATGGGATTTGATGAGCAATATATGACTGTAGGCAGTGTTAGTCGTGGAAGCCTTTAAGGAAGATACAAACTTGCCCAAGAATTGAATTTTGACACATATTAAACACATATTCACATACACATTTATATTAAAGTGAAAAATATTTAAAAAATCAAGCATTACATTTGAAAGAGAAATGAGGGAATTCACACTATGCTACTGTAGTTCTTGTAATTTTTGTTCATGTATGCTATTATTTTACACTATCAAAATAATTATAGTGACAGAAATATACACACCTACGAAAGGAAAATAACGATAACATGAAAGAAAATTTGGTAAGCTGCCTCTCTTTCAATAGAAGGGGAAAGAGAAGTTTTCTCCAGGAGAAAAAAAATTAAAATAGATTAAATAACAGGTAAACTTTGAGGAAAAAAAACTGTATCACTATATAAATAAAAGGGTTCCACATGTCCAGAAAATTCTAAGAAGAAACTCACATTACTTGAATTACTAAGATAAGGTACAAAGCCTACTAACATCCAAGAGAAAAAATAAGTGAAATAATAAAAATAATGAAAGAAAGCTCCTCTGAAGGAACAGAAAATGATCTCCACTAGGATTTTTCCTCAGTCTGATCAAGCAGCCAACAGTGACTTAATGGAAGGGGGAACTCAGGTAAGCTGTTACCTGCTGCTCACTGTCTCCAATTTCACAAACTTATTTTAATAATGAAGGAATAAGCACAGACTGATATGTTAGTTGTAAAATTGTACTTCAAGATAAATAAAAGGCTGCTGAAGCTGTGCAGACTATTTCAAGCTCAAATCAGCAGAGGCCATGTATGCTCACAAGAAATTTTTACCATCCCTTAACTACCTGTAAGAATGAAAATTGGAAGTCTTACCCAGAAAGAGGGTTATTCTGAGAATAACATATCAAAGAAACTTGTGTATATGGTAGAGCAAACATCTAGTTATAGAGCTTCTGCTCTTTGTCATGTGAACCTCTCCTCCTCTCTCTTTGAAGTCCCAGGCCCCTGTCCCAAGCCTTAAAACTGAATACATAGCTCATTTTACCTTCCCTTCCTCAGACTCTTTTAATGTACAAGTGAGCGCCCATACCTGTAAAATTAAACTTGTTTTTACCTCCTACGAATCTTTCTGATGTTAACCTGATTATTTGACCAGCCTGAGAAGAATCTGAGGAAGTTGGGGAAAATTTCTTTTCCTCCACAACACTGGCTTGTATTTTGTCTTTGAACTCATGGGT
The DNA here is from genome assembly GCA_004363575.1 of Solenodon paradoxus. NCBI lineage: Eukaryota > Metazoa > Chordata > Mammalia > Eulipotyphla > Solenodontidae > Solenodon > Solenodon paradoxus. Next base: position 4,697 of record RJWH01000124.1, read on the forward strand.
GAAGTCAATCACTGGTATTTTCAATGAACTCGTACACAAAGTTCTCTTGTATTCTGTGTCTTCGGCAATTGTAAATTCAGTATAGATTATTGCACTCACCCGCTGAATAAAAAATGTACACAAAGTCTATGACATATGGCTAGTATAAAAGAAATCTATAAAATTGAAATTTTCACACATTGTGAATATGTCCAAAGAAAGCCTTAGAAAAGTATCTTTTTCATGTAAAATTCTAGCACTACTTTTAGCAAACATACATTGAAAACTTTTCCAAATCTGGTAAAATATGTGGTTGAGTTATTTATATCTATCAACATATTTGTATATAAAATTGTCATTACATTTGATATCTTGTGGACTGACAAGTTACCACAATTAAAGTTAAAAATGATAAATTACTACAAGGTTTGTGTGCAATTTAAAAAATTTATTAAAACGTAACAGCATTTTAGCTATATCTGTAAGATTAAAATCAATTCCATGCATGATTTTAGATTTGCGTATTTGTATGTTCATGCAGATATATACATGGCATTGAGTTCATTCAATTAATTCATACACAGAGAGAGACATATTGAAACGAGGAACTAGAAAAACTTCATTTTTGCTGAGTTACTCTGTAAACCACAAAGCCCTGAGAACCTTGCTTTCTTTCTAGATAATCAATGTCTCTGGCAGTGAAACAGAAACCTTGGCACCTGGAATGCTAGGTACCTGCCCAGTGAGGAAAACCTTGGCTGGAGTGGTTTCTGTTTATCTGCTGAGATCTAGGAAGAAGTTAAATGCTAAACAGATATCTTAAGACATTTTGGGTGTGACCTATGCTATATGAACAGTTATGATAACCACTCATCTGCTTCTGTAAACCACTTAGGAACCCTGCACACCTGGAAAAACCAAGCTATAAATACCCTGTACTATTTGGGTACAGAGCTGCTGGATTTGGGTGGTGCTCTCCCCCTTGCAGGCACCAGCTAATAAACTACTCTTAAATTCTCTTAAACTCTGGTGTGTCTCTCTGATCTTACTGGTTACTTTGTAACAATATAGATTTAGGATCTATATGTATATTGCAATCTTTTTTGTTTGTTTCTTTAAAGAGAGGAAGGAAACCAGAAGAGGAAAAAGCCTCTTTATTTACTTATTCATTTACTTTGTTTTTTCTTTCCAGTCCCACTTTATGAACCCCGGTCCTTAGACTTTACGTGGTCCACACATGAACTCTCTCAAACACATTTCATTGCTAATTCTAAGTGACACAGTATTATACATTAAAATCAAGCAAAATCACCTAATGGTAAGTTATAGGTTGACCACTAATATCCTTCAAATGAAGAACTAAGACAATTTTATTTTAATGATCAAGTTAAAGGAAATTATAGGCTATGAGTATAGAAGCAGCTTTTGAATAGCTAAGAAAACAAATGAACTTCACAAGCACATTTTTCTATATCTTAATAGACCTAATAATGGATAATCATCTCGAAAGGCATTTTGTTTGAATAACATACAGAAATTTTCTTTGACATCTGCACATTCAGTATTGTCAGCATATATAAGGAGCCATGCTATCATTACATCTAAAAGCAGTTTGGCACAAATGACATTTATACCACATAAAGTAGCCCATTAATTTCAGAGTATTAGCAACTATGGAACCTGAGATGATTTCTGTGACTTAAGAAGCATCTTAGAAACAAAAAACTTAAAAATATTCTTACATAGTTAGAGAATTGTAAGTATATAAAACGTACATCACATGTATGCAATTATTCTGCTATTTAGAAAAAATACCCATTGTCAACCTTATGGGATGCAAGAAAGAAGTATTAGGGGGGTAGTTACAAAATCTATGTTTAATTACATAGAAAGATGATTTCATTTGTAGCTACTGAAGGGAGCATCAAAAAATTTTTAATTCTTTCTCTTCATAGTGAATAGAATTGTGTTCATATGTTGATATAATGAAAGCACAAACATCGCCATCGCTAACACATACTAGCTATATGACTTCAAATAACCCACATAAAGTTGTTTTCACTCATCCTTTTGATGTAAAGATGCCTGCTTATAGATATCGTCGTGATGCTTCAGTGAGAAACGTTTGCAGCAAAACAACACAGGGTTTCACTCAGACTAAGTTTTTAACAAATGGTGGTTATTATTTTGTCCCAATTAATCCCCTAATGATTTTATTATGTATTAGATAGTTAATTCGGAGTCTTTTAAAAGGGACAATTATTATTTTTAAGGGATATTATTGTATTTTTCACTGAGCCAAGTGTTGGCTGAACTTGAGAGAACAGGATAAAGCAGAGATGAACATGATTTGCCTTCATTTTGAAAATAACCTTTTAGCGGGAGGAAATAGTATTACCTTCATTAGCGTTTATGAGAAGTAAATTGAGCTTTTAATATTGCTTTTAAATCAGTTGTGAAAATGCAAAATAGTGATCAATGTCATTGCTTTCTATATAGAGAAATATTTCAGAGGAGAAAGAAGAATCAGTCAAACTCAAGGCAGGTTTTCTAAGAGCCTTTCAAACTGTGATCTCCAAAGGCCTTCTGTTAGTAAGACATGATCAATGCAGGAACTGAAACAGAAGCCCCCAGGTCTCTCAGATTGGACCCTTGTGTGTGCCGGGCTCTGAAAGGAAGAAGTCAAGGACAATGGAGGACAGTCCTACAGGCAAAGGAGTTTTTCTAACCCTTTAGCCCTTCTCTTAATCAAAAAAACAAAAACAAAAACAATTTGCCACCACCATGGCCTACACCCTTCCCTTAATCCAGAGTGGTCTTTTGTTCAGACTCCCTAGGAGAATGCAACAAGTGAAACTATTTACCTTTTCTTTCAGAGTAAAAATGAGTCATTCCTTCCTGCCATCTGGTGACCCCTTCCTCACTCCGCCACACCCGGAAGCCCCTTTCCAGGCTTCAGCACAGGTATGTCTTGGGTCTGCCCCAGATACCTCAGGTTTACCACCATGTAAATTCTCCATATGTATGTTACTAATGTTATTAAATTGGGGCTTTTCTCTTACTAACTGTGCTTAATGTTAATTTGTTAATTTGTCCAACCTGTGAAGAACCTCAGAGAAATGTAGGAATGCTTCCTTTGACCCCCCCATGCCAAGATTGCTTTATCTATATGTTCTATAGTAAGTACATGGATTTTTGCTTATTAAGAGTTAAAACTTTACAAACTGTTGCCTGTAAAATTTAAACATTTTCAAGATTTGTATAACTATTGGCATGCCAGGGGAATTCATTTATAGGCCTCGTTGAAAATGTTTTAACATATGAAGTATTTAGAAGCTGTTGAGGGTATTTTTAATGTTTGAATTTGTTACATATTCCATCAAAGTTGTGTTTATTTATATTTAGAATTGGTGAGAATTTGAATGATAGAAAAACAAATTACATTTTAAAGTAGACAAATACACATAGAATTAAATATGAATCTTAAATATGATTTAATCCTAAAATCAAATCTGATTATTTTAAGAGGTGGTCAACTTAAAAATTTTGAGGTACTTAAAAAGGCAAAGCACATTTAATGGGGATGAAAGTATTGTAAATCAAGGTATAGTGACTCAGGTAGAAAATCTAGACTGTGGCCCAAGGAGGTACAAAGTCAAGGTTTTTTTATGGGAAGAACAGAAGAAGATGAAATAAGAGATTAAAGAAAACAGTGTTAACAGTGATTAGTGCTAACAGACAGGTTATTCCTGGTGATTCGTCATTAGTTACTGATTCTCTAGAAAAGATGAAAAGGAAACTAACCCTATACTACTCTATCAAAGCTGTTATGTCCTAAATAATCAATTATGAAACAATTGTTTGTTGGGTGGTTGCTTAAAACTATTGCTTTTGACCCAATCCTGAGACTTTTGCCGAGTTCAAAGAGACAGGTAATGCGACTTCTCTTTAAAGGCTCCTGAGTTCCACTTTAAAATGGCTTCGCAGATGTCAGCTATTCACAAGGTCAAAGAGTGAGAAAAAGTGAGATAAAAATATATTTGACTTTTAAGAAATTTGATTTCTCAGTCTGCTTTAAATCCCAGAAAATCTAACTTCTGACTAATTGAAGTAACGGGGAACAGATGTACCTTTCCTACTTCTGACTAATTGAAGTAATGGGGAACAGATGTACCTTTCCTACTTAAGCAGTAGGAAAGCTGCACAAAATATAAGGTACAAAATTTCCAGACTGGTAGACAAGAGGAAACGTAGAATTAGGATCTCTGAGAGCAGAGAAACAAAGTGAGTACCACAATGTAGGAACTCACTGCTAGAAAGTGTTCGCAAGCTGCAATGCAGGGAGAACCCAGAAGTGGGTATTTTTAAAATTATTTTAGTTAGTTGTCTGTCTTATTTGTTCCTGCTGGACCTGGAATGCAAATCGGGATCATTGGAATGCATATGAACTGTTCCCAACGGTCATTCCAATGGGGTGAACGTTTTTTTTTAGCAAAGTTAACAGACAGGAGGCAGGGAGAGAGAGAGATAGAGAGAGAGAGAGAGAGAGAGAGGGAGAGAGAGAGAGAGGGAGAGAGAGAGAGAATTTGTAAAGAAATTTCCTCAAGACTTTGAAGGAAGGTGAAAAACACTGAAAAGGAGTAAACATTCCTTTGTCTGGATCTTTTCTATGTAGTAGCTTACTAAAGAATTTTTAAAATGTCTCTTAAAGTCTGTAACACATGTACATATATAAACATACATGTATATATAAACATATATACATATATATGTGTATAAGCATATATATATATGTATATATTTATTTAGATATAAACAATATATACAGATATACATACACACAATATCTCATTTGCAAACATTTTCTCCAGTGGATGGCTTCTCTTCATTTTCTTATTAGCATCTTATAAAAACTTTACATTTTTAATTTTGAAGACCAATTTTTAATTGTTTGCAATCTTATTTCATGTTTTTTTGTATTCTATTTAAAAGATCTTTGCAAAACACAAGGTTACAAATTTTTTTGCTTTTTTACATAGAAGTTTTAGTTTCATCTCTGACATTTGTGCCTTTGATCTAATTCAATGAAACTTCTGGTTATGTAATGATTTGCTCCTCTTTTTATCATATGGACATCTAATTATTTCAGCACCATTTGTTAAAAAGCTCATTCTTTCTCCCAGAAGTTTGCACTCTTGGTGGGAATATAAATTGGTGCAGCTGTTATGGAAAACAGTGTGGGGAGGTTCCTCAATGTTAAGTAATTGGAGAAATCATGAATTTCTAAGTCCATAAAAATGTATATTTGTCAAGATAAAAATGTAGAACATATCACTTTATGTTGGTTTGGTATATAACTATTCAACAATTACACATGTGGTTTATAATTCTCCATTTTTACTTTTGCCTTGGATAATTCAAATGTTAATGTCAGATCTGGTGGGGAAAATGCCTATTGATTATCATTATTACTAATATCTAGTTTGATGTTTACCACATTATAAATGTTCATTAAATATTTCCTGAATGAATGAAACACACAACTAATAAATCACCTAGCTATAAAACTGTGCCTCAGAGTTTGCAGCCTAGTGAGAAAGATAATATGTGGATTGGATTGTAAAATTCAAATACAAAGCATTTTATAATACGTGCTATATGTAAGATGTTAAGTTATTTTTAAAATTGAAGTCATTTAACCAGAATTATCAGAAAATGAAGAAATCTTCTTTTAATGAATTCAGAAAGTTGTTACTGGATATGTCTTTTCCTTACTTCCTTAGTAAAATCTTGAAACTGTTTAAATTAAAAAATTTAACTTAATTTAACTTAATTAAATTCTAAGGGAAAAGATTTTCCTGCCTTTTTAGATAGAGCATAATACTATACATATACATTGTAACTTTTTTCTGTGGAAATTCCTCTTTATAAGCAATCTTTATTTCTCTTTGAGTTAAATTTGGGAAATTGGGACAGTTGAACTGATTTTACTTTTCCCTTACTTTGTTGACATTATTAATATGTGTTTTTGGGTACTGTTCTAATTTTCCAGGATTATATATGATTATAAAATAATCTTGTTGTCTATATATATAATTCTTCACTCTGATAATAATTCTTCATGCAATTGAACTGAAGAAGCCATTAGAGAATATTCAGTCTTCCCAGCTTTCAAAGGAGACTGACCTAGTGAAGAAGACCTTCCAAATTTAATGATTAACAAAAATAACAAAGCTATTTTCCCCTTGAAATTTGCTTAGAAGCAATTTTATTGTGGGAGCAAATAGTTAAGATCTAAAATCGAGTTGCTGAAGCAGGACTCAGCCTGGTACCAGCATCAGTGACAGCAAAGCACCTGCCCAGCCTCAGAGGGAACTGGTCAATAAGGCTCTCTCCGTCTCACACCCCTTCCTGAATCCCTTCAGGTAATTCCCCATATTCTTTACCCCTTTAAAAAAGCCTTCACCAAATGGGGAACCTTTACATGTGAGTTTATTTTAATGTGTAAAAATAAAAATAATAAAAAATAAAAATAAATTAAAAAAAAAGCCCTCACCCAATTTGGGAGCTGAATGGTTATTTTTGGACAGGAGTCCATAAAACCCCCAAGTTACAGATGACTTGAATAAAAAGCCTCTTTCTCTTCATGTCAACTTTGTTCCCCATTTTGGGAAGTTGATGGCAGAAAGAACTTTGGCTCTTTCACCAGCAAGTCTTGTGAATAACTAAAGTGAATGCTTTAGGTTCTAGACTCATTTCCACGGATTGGGAGGGCAGAAAACTAACATCTATATAAATGAGTTTTTGCCATATAACAGTGGTATAATATGTTGGTGGCAATTTTATGTATAATAAAGCCAACAAATCAGGAGACAATTGTCATTAAAAAAGATACCTTGTACATGTACAAAATGGGATACTACACAGTCTTTAGGAAAGATGAAATCCTGTCACTTGTGATAACAAGGGTGGAACTGGAGTGGATTATGCTAAGTGCAACAAGTCAAGAAGAAAGACAGATACCAGATGACCTCACTCATTTGTGGACTGTAAAGAAACAAAGCAAACAAACAAAAAAGAAACTAACCCTTGGACACAGACAATAGAGCTGAAGTTACCGGTTGGGGGAAGGGGTGAAGGTGGGGCTGGTGGTGGCCGGCTCCAATGGACAATGGTGGAGGACTGCTGGTAATTTGGTGGTGGGCTGGGGATGCTGTCATGTATTTGACAAATGATGAATCTGCACATATGGGCTTATATTATTTTGTATATCAAAGTTACCTCAATAAATTCTAAATTTTAAAAAAGAGTGACTGGTACTTACATTTCCACTGAGTAGGTTTCACTAGACAGGCCATGGAGAGGCCACATGGAAAAACATCAGTTTCAGTTAGAAGGCAGCAGCAGGAGAACTATGGGCAAGAGCTGTTCTTGTAATTTCCATGGGGTGGGATGGGAGAAGAAAGACAAACAGGTTTAGGACTGGTTACTTTAAGTAATTTCAGCAGACTCTGGAGCTGTGGTTGTGCCTAGTTGTCTACCCTGTCCTGGGTAATTAGATCAGGAGGCTAGTGGCCTGGATTATGAGGGTCCAATTCTGGAGATGGATTGAGAGTGGGCTCTAGATTTTATTTCAGTTTCTATCTGAAACACATGAGAGGAGGTAGGGGTCGATGACAGAGGTGGGAGACCAAGGCAAGGTGACATATATTATGTGTTGTCCAGCATACACCTGCAGAGCAGAAGTTAAAGCATCAACTACAGAAACCTATGCTAGGTTCCCCAGGTGTGCGGTCTTCTTGGTTCTTGGTTCGGGAGTGTGAAAGGAGTGACCAAGAGAACACTTTGAATATTCAAAAAGAGTTTATTTGGAACTTGGAAGTGGGCAGAAAAGCACCAGCCTTGGGGAAAAGGCTACTGACTATTTTTCTAGGAGGGTGGGGGTGGTTATAGATCTCAAGGAATGTAGGAGTCAGCAGGGGTTGCACTGCAGCAGTTCACTCAGAGTCCCGAGGGGCTGTCGGTGACTGCAGAGACCCGAGTCTGTTAAAAAATCTATTAAGATGTTAATACAAGACATTAGTTCAAAGCAATGAGGACCCTTACCAGAAGAGACCGAGAAACCGGACTAGGACCTGGCTCCACCAGGAAAGGCTGAGACAAAGGCCAGCGGAGGATCCCTCCAAATGCCACGCACAGTGGAGCCCCAGCACAAAATGGCATCACCCCTGCCTGCATGGGGGACCCTTACATGTCAAACTGGAACTGGTTGCTACTTCACAGCATAAGAATATCTTGAGTTAGAGATGTGAAATATAAAGGATATTGAGAAAATGTTGTGATTCATCTGTCTGTGATGACACCAAGATATTTCCCACTGAGTTTGCAACCAATTCAAAATCTGTCAGCAAGAACAAAGTGTTTTAAGTTTTCTTGACTAGACATATTATAGCTTTTACCCATCTGGGCAACTTTCCCCCTTAGCTTTTCAAATTTTTTCTTAATTAATTAAATTCCTTAAATTTTTACTTTTCTTGCCAGTTCTCACTATCCACACCAACACCAAACTGAAGAATTGATATCATCTTGAAAATGTCTTTTTTTGTTAGGCAGTGTTTTGTTTGTGAACCTTTGCACCTCTGTTCTGTAAGTTCAAATCTATAATGTATTCATAATTCCGTTTTTTATCTCTACTTTTTTGTCTTTTAAAAAATATTCAGTTTCCACTATCATTTTATTTTCAGAGTCTCTTAGGTCATTTTAAAGAAAATGCTGAAATCCATTGAGTGATTAGAGACACACCCATTCTAATGCATTATTTATGGTTTAGACAAAAGGATTTACCTTTTCTTTATTGCTTCCCTTTTTGCTAGGTAATCTGTTAATGTCTCCAAAAATCCCAAAAATAATTATTGTAAATATTGTAATAGGTGGCTGTTCACTTTATAAAAATGAAACAGATTTAGGATTAATTATAGATTTTTGTGACCAAGAAAAGCCATGTGCAACAGAGGTAATAGCTATATTCTTAAAACACACTTAGTAAAATAGTTTTTTATAAAATTTTGATAATAGAAAATGCTTATAATGCACCCAATTATGCTGATAATATATGGGAGATTTTGTAAATATCATACAATAAAATATTTATTTAGAAGATAAAAATATATATTCTATAGCATTTTTTCACTTATGCTAATCTTCCTAAAGTGAAAAGGAAATAGCATCCTGAAAAACCAAGATTGAAGTGCAGTTGTTTTTTAAAAAGGCATTAGAGGGTGCTATTGTACACTTTGTAGGAATTGCAAGCATGCATATATAGCCAAATGGAGAAATTTTAGGGTGTAAAATTATTTTACTAGTTATTCTTGACAACTTGATTTTAATAGGTTTAGAAACTATAAAGTTTGGAGAGACAGAGAGAGAGAGAGAGAGAGAGGGAGAGGGAGAGATTGTGAGATGCTTTGGGATGACTATGAGGAACAAGAAAGAAAAAATAGGGGAAATAATTTGAAAGCATAAACTTTAGAAACAACAAAATGCTGTAGAAAACACAGTTGGAGATGAAAACATCTACAAAGTCTTTGTTGTTGCTGACATTTGTAATGTTTAGATAAGCACTGGAATGTTTACAGCTTTAATGAAATATATCACTGAATATCTTCTTCAGTTTCGACTTATAAACCACGGTATTCTATGAAAAAAAATTACATTTCTTAGTCAGTAAGGCAACATTAATATAGTTGCTTAGTACTACGCTGGGTAAGAGGTCTTGTAAATTAAATAACTTGAGTCCCAGTTTTTGAGGTATTTATAGTGTTTGATTTTTTTGTTGTTTTGTTGCTTAAGAATATGAACGCAAACAATTATAGGAATTTATTGGGATAGTCATTACAATTTTCCATAGTAACTGCATACTTTGATAAGGAGTACACTCTTTAAAGTCTAGTAAGTTAGGTTTTTTGCTAAGTAAAAATAGAAACTAGAAAACTTACAGGTATATAATAAATCACAGCTTTTTATCTCATCTTCAAATCAAAAGCACACCAAGAGGATACACTGAAACAAAATAATCTGTAACACAGTCAAAATTATTAAGTGTACTTTCGAAAGAGCAAAAATGTGACTATGCTAATATTTCTTATCATAGATACATTCTCTACATGTTACAACTTTAAAATAATTTATTCATGAATTTTTCACTTTCTAATCCTCTATCAGCTCTCCTTTGTGTGTTAGGTGTAGTTGTTATTCTCAATATCTAATTATTTTGCATTATGGGGGGTCAAAGGAAAAGTCTCCTCATTTCTCTGAGGTTCTCATGCATGAATGAAAAAATTAACATTAGGTGAGATTAGTAAGAGAAAAGCCCACATTTAATAGTATATGTACAGAGAATTTACAAGGTGGTAAATTCTGAGGTAGCTAGGGCAGGCCAATGGTTTATATTCTGTACTGAGTCCTGGAAAGGGAACCTGGGGCTTGTGGGGAGAGAAAACCGGGTCACCAGGGGCTAGGAAATAGGTTTGTTAGATAGACAGGATTATTTACAGATGAACTACCTTTTGGATACATTCTTCTAGAGAATCAGGACAAAAGCAGGTGTCTGGATTGGAGAAGGGTAAAGGCCCAGGGGGTATAGATGATCTCTTTGATTAAGGGAATGGCTTCAGGATACTAAAAACTCTTTTGCCTGTGGGACTAAACTGCATTGTCCTTGAATTCTTTGTGTCAGAATAGGGCATCCACAAGAGATCCGTTCTGAGAAGAATGGGGTGTTCTGTTTTAGCCCCTTCAATATCATATGCATTTTGATGTTGTGTACATTCAGTGATATGAGAGCCTTTTGGTTTTCGTTTTGTTCTGCTTCCTCCACTTGGAAATTTTCTGGTTTTAGGAGTGCTAACCTTTTACTCAGTATTTGATTAGCAAGTAGTTAAAAAAAACTTGCTGCTGCCTGGTTAGAAGATTTGTTGAACAATTTTAGTTAAGTTGTTTGATCATCGTTTGCAATAGCAAGGCTTCTCTGTTGCAGCTTAATAAATAACCAGGACTATAGACTGTACTCCTTTGCACATACTGGGTACAATTATTACTTGAGGTGTTTTTATTGAAGCACATGATTGCATCTGGTCCACATGCTATTTTGCTATTCCAGAACTCATTGGCGAGACTATGGGAGACAGAACAGAACAGAAAGGTTTTTTTTTTTTCTTCTTATGTTCAGAAAATTTTATTTCCCCTAAGATTGTTATAAAGAACATTAACAGTCACAAATTCTTTGTGGAAATGAGAACACATGTATGTTAAAAATACTACTTAAAAATCAGAATTTAATTTGCAGTGGAATTCAGGCTCTACTCTGAGCTAACTGCATTAACTGTAGTGTTGCAAGAAATTTACTGGTATTATTGAGACTATTAAATGAAGGCATAATATAAGACCCTGAGGTCCCTTGTAGCATTATCTGTGCTTCCAAATACATTTGCACAATGGTTATAGTATCCAGGATATAAAAATGTAGAAGGATCATGTCTTAAAGTGGCTTCATCAATTTAATAAACACTCATGAGTATTAATCATATTCTAAGAATCTTACCTTTTAACACAGAATGAGAGTATAAGCTAGAAAATCCCTCGCTGCCATTGTATGTTGGATTGTGTATCTGGAAGTATAGGAATAAAATTTTTAACTGAATTCTTTTCTGAATAGTGGGACAAAGGATTATTTCTACTTTCTTCTTCATATTTTTTCTATATTTAAAGTTTTTTTTAAAATAAACATATTTACTTTTAAAATCAGCGAAACAAGAAATAAAAACAAGGTGCTGTGTGATCAAAGTTGTACCTTTTATTGACATTAGGGTCATTAAAGTGAAGTGAGTAAAAGAATAAGCTATACAAAATGCCATTTTGTTTTTGACTGAAAATTCTGACTTCTATAAATCCCTGAGATTTCAAGCCCAACAAATTTACATGATCAAACTGCTTTGACTGTAATGTGAACTCCATTTGGATTTTTAAGTTAAAGATGACTTGAAAGCTAATTATTTTTAAGTGTATCTTCAATGAATACTTACCCTTTTTTGATAGGTATCCTATCAGCCTTTACATCTCCAGTAAATATGATATTTGTTATGTAATATCTACAGAAAATAAATTTAGTAAATGACTTATTTCATGTAAGGACTTTTTAAGCAAATGACGTACAGCTCTGTTCACAGACAAGGCTACCTTGTTAGCATTTGATTAAATGCTTCAATAATTTTTCTATGGCCTTGTGTTTCAAAGGAGGTAAGTGCTAATAGCAGCTGCACATTTGTAGCTAATGTGTTGTTAAATTGATATAGAAAAGCAATATTGATGTAATAACTCATTCAAGCATTCTCTCAACAGAAAGTCTATATAAATAAATTTCAGTTTATTAAGATTGAGATGACGTTCAAAAATTAAATAATCTACTATTAATTGTGAATTCTTTACATGCCAAAAACAATTGTTTAATTTTGAGTAACATTTTCAGTGTCTCTTTCAAAATTAGCTAAAATTCACCTTCCTACCAAACGGTTCATATTTCTTCTCTTCATAATAAAATTAAATTCTCTAGTCTAGTTTTTCAAATGAGTACAATTAAAACCTTCATCAGCATAAAGGAAACATCCATAAACATACATGTTTTGCCTTCATAGCCTTTGGTACTGAAACAAAAATTACTCTTCCTTTGGATGTACTGAATTTGTTGAACAATTATTACATTGCCCTAATGTCTTTATAGCTGGATGTTTGCTATTCATCTTATGTTAAAGTTTATTTTGTTTGTGAACAATGTATTTTAGCACTATCCAGTAATTTATTTCAAATTTGTGTTCATTATGGAAGTTAATTCTTACATATTTATTGAGCCCTACAATAATGAACAGTAAATTCATTCAAATTAAAGTGACAAATTAAAGTAAGCCAATTTGGAAGTGCTAGACAAATGTGTAGTTGTTTTTTATTTTCAGTGTTCACTCAATGTTAAATTACTTCTTTCATATCACCTATATTGAATTTATGCAACAGAAATTGCATTGAAGAAGAGTAATACATAGTTGAAAGTACTTTGCTCACTTAGAGAATTTCTCTGTCTGCATCTGTCTCTCTCCCTTAGTCAAAATTACTAAGCATTACTCATTTTTGTTCATGAAAATATAATGAAGCTAACTATAGTTCTTTGATAAAAGTGTCTCTTAAAATTAGCACCACTTATCCTTTATTCCCTAGAAATCAGATATTGGCTTGTTGTTAAGTTTAATTAAAAACAAGCAATCTCCTAAACATCTTTTACTGAGTTGTTCATAAGTAACTGAGTCAGTTATTTACTAAGCAATAAGTGTCAAGCTCATAGTGGGAAAAACATAGGAATAGTGTCATTTTTTGTATTTCATTTTTAATGTCTCCAATTTCTCCTAGGTTTTAGGTATCCTCCTATTTTTTTAATCTTTAAATAAATTTATTGAAGTAACAGTGCAATATAAAATTAAGCTTCCAGTGTGCATGATTATAAATCGTCAGTATATCCTACATCAGGTTTACCACTGAGGTCCAATGATATCTTTCACTTTACAATTGACACCTTTTACCTGAATATGCCTCAGCCGTTCCTCCTTCCCTCTGACACCTATTAATTTGATTTTACAGTCTGAAAGTTTATTTTTGCTTTATTTGATTTATTTTTGTAATTCGTATGAATGAAATCATACCATGTCTTTCTCCATCTTATTTATTTTACTAAGTGTAACACTCTCAAGGTCCATCCATGATGCTGCAAATGATAGAATTTTATTCTGATTAGTTTCTCAGCATTACTTTGTGTATATATACAACACCCCCTCGTCTTTATTCAATCATCTGTTGATGAGCATTTGTTTCCAGCTCTTGGATATTGTATATAATGCTGCAATAATCAAGGGCAGCATATATATCTTCAAATTAGTGTTTTATTTAAAATTTCGGGGACAAGTACCCAGAAGTATATTACTGGGTCATATGAAATTTGTTTTGATAATTTTTCATATAATATCTATATTGCTTTTCTTAGTAGTTGAATGAATTTACGTTCTCAGCAATAACGTATAAATGTTTCCTATTCTTGCCATCCTCTAAAACACTTGTTTCTTGTCTGTTGGATAATAGTCATTCTAGCAGATATGAGGTAATGTCTTATTGTTTTGAATTGCATTTCCCTAATAATAGAAATAAAGAGCATCTTTTCATGTGCCTGTTGACCATCTGTCTGTCTTTTTGGGAAAGTGCCTATTCAGTTCCACTGCCCAGTTTTTAATTGAGTTGCTTGTTTAATTTTTAAAAATCTATTGAATACCATAGTATAACATTATATAGGTTTAAGGTATATAGCACTATAAGTCAACAAATCAGCATCAGTATATAATACACTAAATATTATAGAATTACTAAGCAATAACCAATTCTATTATACACTATACAATGGACTCCTTTTACACAACTTGCTCTCCCTTCCTCTCCTCTTCTGTTAACACCTACGTTGGTCCTATAGACTAAAAGTCTGTTTTTGTTTGATTGGGTTCATTTGTTTTCTCTATATACTACCCATGAGTGAAATCAGATAATATCTTTCTCTTTCCGTCTTACATCACACAACAAAATCCATACACCTTGTTCCAAATGACAGGAGTCTATATTTTTATAGCTCTGAAATATTGAATTGTGCTTATGTATCACGTCTTTAGTATCTACTCATATGTATATGGCCACTTAGGTTGTTCCATCTCTTGGCTATGGTAAATAATGCTTCAATAAACATAGAGATGCATCTATCTCTTCAAATTAGTGTTTCTCGGGCAATTATCTGCAAGTGGGATAGCAGAATCATAAAATTTGTATCTTCAAATTTTTGAGGAACCTCCATACCGCTTTCCATAATGGTTGCACCAATTTATTCACCCAGCAAGAGAGATAGGGTTTCCTTTTCCCTACATCCTTGAAAACCCTCATTGTTGCTAGTCTTTTGGATAAAAATCATTTTCACAGGAGGGATGATATCTCATTGTTCAATTTTTTATAACCTCTTTTAAATTGAAAGCAAGTTAATCTCAAATTCATTCTAAGAGTACAACATTTTCATTGTCCTCCCTTTCCCACTTCTTATATTTTTGAAATCTTATTTCTAAGTGGTTTTCATTCATTTAAAAGAAATTCCTTTACTGTTTCTTGCAGGCTGATTTAGTCATTATGAATTCTTTCAACTTTTGTTTTCCTGGAAAGCTCTTTATTATTCATTCAATTTTTTTGTGATCATCTGGCAGGGTAGAATATTCTTTCTTGGAAGTCTTTTTCTCTCAGCACTTTGAATATATGGTGCCATTCCTTCTGGCCTATAAAGTTTATACCATTTTGTTTATTTCAGTGGAGTAGGCTAAAAGGATTTCTTTTTCTGTTTTGAAGTAATGGCCTTGTGTTAGGATTTGCAGTTGCACATTTAGGCCTGGAGCAGGAGCTCCAGCTGTCAGTGTCCACAATTCAGTCTACAGACAAAGGGGCAGGTCAGCAACAGCCTCATGCAGGGGAGGGGCCAATGAGTCTTTCAGTTTCTCTTGGGATCTTTCCTGGGAGAGGGGCCACAAGTGCCACCAACTGAGCTTTGCTGTAAAGCACTCAGCTGCCTCTAGTGGCATTTAAGGCTCAGGCTTCAGCCACCCCTAGAAGACAGACACTTACACAGTTCACATTTTTACTCTATTACCTAGAACACTGCAGTAAGCTTCTTGTCTATTCCTACTTGTATACATGTGTGTTTTTATAGAATACATGCCCCAAATGCAATCTTCAGGTGTGTATGCAAGAAATTTTACCTGGTTCTGTCGATTACTGTGCACAGTGGCTACACTGCTTCCCTTTCACCAGCTTTCTATGAAAGTTCTTACATCTCTGCCACTCTCACCAACACAAACCATTATCTAATACTTTAAAGTATGCTAATCTGGTAAGTGAAACTATGGTCTGTGATTTTGTCATTCACTTTTGATAATTTGTAAGTGTGATCTATTTTTAAAAATGAAGATGTATTATTTTAGGCTCATTACCAATAGTAAAATAATCTGGTTAAATAATTAGCATTGAATTGTGAAAAATTAGGAAACATTTATTTTTTAATTCAAATCATGGTTTTATTCTGCCATTTCATAAAGTCAGATTTTAGACCATCTACAGTGGACTTTCAGTGAATCCTTACTGAGCAAAATTAAGGCTCAGACTTTGGTTTAGGAGAATAGTTTCAAAAAGTCTCAAAGGCCTTAGATATGAATAGATTGATGAATAAGATGAATATATTAGAAGAATCTCTGCAGAAATTTATCAAAAATGAGTTTAAAATAAACCATTAAACTAAAAAACTTACCCCACCCTCATATATATATGTACATATATGTATGTATGTGTATACATATATGTGTATATGTATATACATACACTTCAAGGTCTTTGGTTGGTTTTAGAGACATCATCATATCTCACTAGAGATTCCATGAAACTGAATAAGTAGGCTATGTATCTATAGTACATATAATAGTAGTATATATATCAGATGGTTATATATCTCATATGTCACACACCACACACACACAGAGATTCATTAAAAGGAATTGTCTTACACAGTTTTGGGGGCTAGACAAGACCAAAATCCATAGAGTGGGCAGCCAGGAAGGGTCACGAGGAGGATAAGACTCTAGGAATACAGGTCAAAGCTATTGTCCACAAGCAGAATTATTTTCTCTCTTGGGCAATTCAGTCTTACTTTAAAGTTCTCTCTACAACTAAGTCAGGTTCACCCAGGTCATACAGAATAATTTCTCTTACTTTAGGTCAATTGATTAGGAACTTTGAATATACCTGCATATTCTCTTTAAATCAGCACCTGAATTCATGTTTGATTAGATAACTGGGAGGGTAGTCCAGCTAAGTTGACATCACAAAAGCCATTGTACTTTGCCCCTCATCCTTTGCTTTTCACCTACCTAAATTTACAAAGGTGATGCTTTCTTTTTTGGCTCAAATTAAACTGTCTGTTATATGTAAAATATAAAGAAACTGTTGAATCTAAAATTCGATAGGTCAGTGGAACAAGTTCTAGAGGGGAGGCTACATTTACCTTTCATTTTAACTGTGTGCCAGAATCCTCACTGATGTGTTGAGAGTGAGTTATTATCCAGTCGACAATCTACATAGAAAGCAAGATGGTTCTAAACACAATGAAATCAAATGGAATTGTATTATAAACTATTAATATTGTACCAATATTATGACATTGCAGGGAATTTTCTTTTCCTTATAAACACTAAGAATTTAAGTTCTCAAGTATTAAATGAATGATTTACACTTTTCAATTTATGGGTGAGAGAAAATTTGATGTGTGTATCTCATGAAATTATGAAGGCTCATATTTGATGGCACATCAGGTAAACTTACATTTTAAAGAAATGAGAAATCTTTTTAGAGTAATTCACAATTCTTTGCAGTTCCATTGCTCTTCCGTCATTGTTTTGAAAGCAAGGAACCTATCACTGCCTAAGTTTGGGGAAATTTTCAAAAACCTTTGGATGTTTAAAATAGACGATTTTGAAGTCAGAATTTAGCTTGGTATAAACATCTCTTGGTGGACTAGACCATTTTGAAAGTGTTGAGATTTTGCTTTTTCCCACTTCCACATTCTTAATAATTTGAAATAATTTTGAGTGCACTGAGTGTATTCCCTATCCCTACTCACTCCTAGATGAATATCCTCTACTGAGATTATTGTATGGTTTTATCGTAGCCAATTTGGAGTGACCTAACAGTAATGGATCTTGGTAAAGAATTCCCTTTGGGGAGTGAGAAGGTAAATTATGCTAAAATTAAAAATCATATATATATATTAGATGTATTTTCAAGTAGTGGTTTATAATCCCTAGTTCTCTAAAGCAGATATAATTATTTTCAGCTTATTTTGAGGAACAACTCTATAGTGTCTATTAACTTAGGTGCTTCAATGCTGCATTATTGGGAGGTCTCAGTTTTTAATTTAGCCTAGAGACAAATGTTTTAAGGACCAAATCATCATAGTTATAGTCACTTTGAGGCTTCAATAGCTTCTGTGTTTGTGTATTAGAAAGACCTGCAAGGGTTAAAATCTTGACTCTGCCTGGTGAGAGTTTGGGTTAAGTGGTGTAGTTTTAATGTCAGTCCTAATTTCCATTTGGTTAATTTTTAAAGTTCTTAGAACTGCCATTAGCAGGCACAATGAGGGCCTGCTATCTGAACTATTCGCAAGTAATATAACTCACTTTATCATGCTCAAATTTCACTAAATACTGTTTTGTGTGAAAATAATTTTAGAATATTTTCTGAAAAGCAAACCAGCCATTCATTTCTCTGTGTATTTCAGTGTACTCTACATTTCCTTTGCTCTTACTTACATCTCAATTCCAAGAACTATTGTGCTTTGAACTTCTTGCTTTCCATGGAGAATGTTGACTGGGTAACTCATTTTCAATACAAAGATGTGAAGTTTTCATGTGGTTATGGTGGAAGTGTTGGAGTATGTTTGAATCCATTTAAGTTGCTATAAAAAAAAGCAAGATTGGCTAACAAACAACAAACATTTACTTCTCTGAGTTTTGAAGATTGACAAGTCCAACTTCAAATTTGATGTCCAATGAGAGCCCACATTATATTCATTGGTGTCTTTTCACCATGTCTTCACATGATAGAGTGAGTGAGTTCTCTGGGGTCTCTGTTATAACGGCACTAACCCCATTCATGAGGGTTCCACCCTCATGACCTCATCGCCCCCTCTAAATTCTACCTTTTAACACCGTCAAGTTGGGGATTAGAATTTCAATATATAAATTTGGAGGGGACACAGTTGACCTATATCATCTGACCAACATCCAGGCAGTATCTAGCATACAGGGCAATCTTCAAAGATGCCCAGTAGAGGAGAGATTAAAGCAGGAGATAGTCTCGTTCCTACAGGCCACCTCAGCCGACTTACCTGTGTCCCATAAGCATTATTCTCTCTCTGCAGACTCTAATGCCTCCCCCGCCCCACTGCTGTGTCCCTCTCAGTTTTATGATCTTACCTGAGTAAAAGCAGTGGAGCTTCTCAGTTGTAGAGATTATACAATGATTTTTCAAATTATGCAAACGTATTTCCTCCTCTGAGTTATGCTTTTCTGGAGAAATGCCAAAATGAAATTCTGCTTTAATTCATTGCAGAATTTTTCTTGATTACTTTTTCAACTCTGTTTGCTACCAAGACTTATAATTTACAAGAAAATTCCTCAAAAATAGTCTAGTGGTGGTTGGGGTTCAGGATGACAACATGTTCTATCAGAATTACCTCTCTCCAGAGACAACATTTTTTGTTACCTGATCAAGCATTTATGTGTTTCATGGTCTTCCATCACAAGGTATTTTTAAAACACCTTTTTTTTCCAGCAAATAGGAGTCCAATATCCTGTTTCAGGTGCACTTGGGGACATAGTTTAGGTGTAATCTTAATCTCAATTTATACTGGATTTTTTTCCTAGGTCCAGTGAAATTGGCAGAAAACTTGCTTATTAGATTTTAAAGCATAAATGTTTTTCAACTATAAGTTCTACTCCATGAACCTATCCAGTTCACACCTGCTTACAGAAAAATGGAACTCAAAACTAACAAATAAACTTGCCACTTTGACCCTGTTTAGTGTGGCTGCTGAATTTATTTTTTGACTGCCATGTCACTCACTATCTGGCCTCTTCAGGAAAATCTGGAACATAGGTTGTTCAGTATCCCATACTTTGGCACCAAAACAGCAACAGAAACTTTGCTTCATCTAAACAAATTTAATAATGTAAAATTGAATGGAACAAATGCCTATTGCAATTGATAATTACAGAAGTTTATTTCCCAGTCAGGGGATTGGAGGGTCTGATTTTTGTCTTCTATTCTGCTATTGCTTGGCTTCCTTGGTATATACACCTAGGGGGAAAAGGGGCTCTTCCCTCCTTCTCTTCTAATGGAACACATCTCATTATGCAGGCCCCACTCTGATGACCTCGTTTAAACCTAATTACCATTCAAAGGCCCCAACACTGGGAGTTAGGACCCCCACATGTGAATATTGATAGGACACAAATTATTTCAGCTCACATTACAATTGGATTTGTGGCAAATCCTTTTTAAGCCACTTAAGATCATTTTGAAAGTAGTTGGGTAAGAATAAATGTAATTGGTTATACAGAAATATGTATATGTGGTGTTTTCACATAGAGGGGAACTAGGCAGGCCAAGCCCTATAGTTTCATGGGAAAGTACTTGGTAACTCCTGAAAACTAAAGGCCCTTGGCAGAAGATTCAACTTCACTTCTGGAATTCATGTCTAGAAATAATGTTATGTAGCAAACTTAAAATATATTTTCTTTTCATATGGGTGTTTATTTTCATACTTCATTCATACACATAAAAAAGGTTCACCAGGAGGTCCCATTTTTGTTTCAAATATTCCCTTTATGGCTACCTTAAAGGCTACAGATTATTTCATATGAAAGTATCTTTATCAAAGAGTATCTACCTAGCTCCTGTCAGCCCCTGTTCACTCAGTGCTTTCTAACCTGTACTCTGGACTCATTCATCCTGATGACTTGAAGCAAGTTCCTTCATGTGGTCGTCTCTGTAATACTGGAAAACTGTGGAACCAGACTGGAGCAATATTCTCCAGTCACATGGGAGAAATTCATGCTGTCCACTCACTTTTTCCACAACAACAATGTAAATGAACTGGGAGGTGATTTGGATAAATTAAGAAATCCACAAGTTCATCATTGGCATTTTTTAACGTTCGTGTTAGGATATGTTCTACAATAGGGAATATTCATATTCATTCATAGCAGCAATAATTTTGTTTCATTTTTTGTTTTATTTTTAGTTAACATGGGGCAGTGAGTAGAGGGAAGTACATATGGCAAAATAACTGGGATAACTTTATGAATGTGAAAAAGAATATCCCAAATATAATGGTTGTAAATATGAATTTAAAAGGAAAAAATTTTTCAAGTTAGCATTCTTTAGAAAATAATATGGAGATATAATGTGGAAAATAATGTGGAAGTATAAACAATAATATTTAAGGCATAGACTAAATCTACATAAGAAAACAGTCTGATGTGACTATCACATAGGAAGCCTAGAGAATGAAGACATCATTTAGTGTTGGTGTCCTCCTTTTTAAAATTGAAACAATTTTTAAAATTGCATATTCTAAAAATAAATTGAAATTTTGAGTAAGAGTTTTAACAGTATATGTTTAAATTTCCAACATCTGTATATTTGAAACTTATCTTAGCAGTGAGCGAGGAAAAAAATGGATATATTTTAAAGTGCATATTCTGTTTTTAAGCGTCAAATTATCTCTTGTGGGCTATTTGTAAGTACATATATATAAGAGCATGACATTCTTGATGACTATTTTTAAGAGCTTTCTTTTTACTTTCCTTACAAGAATTATCTAATAATTTGATTTAAATTATCCTCCAAGCAGAGAATTGTGGCTAATTTGTTGTACTGCAGCTCAGAACAGAATTAAGTGTTTTTAATGAATATGATATATGGCCTCAGGACCCCAAGTTACAAAAACTCAGGAATTAAAAAATAAAACTAAGCCTGACAACATAAACTTTTTTGATTTATTTATATATTCACGGTATCATTCATAGAGTTTTAAGCATAAACTTTCCATCTCTGCCAAATTTTTAGTAATGGTGTGTCCTACTTTAAATTTCATCTTTGCAAACACTTGTGATATACTCTGATAGTGTAGGCAGTGTGCATTTATGTGAAACATCTTCACAGTAAAAATAAAAATAAGCTCTTCAGAAAAGTTGACTTGAAAATGAAGAAACTGGCTTGTGTAACCACTGACATATGACAAGTCAGGCACGTTTCTTTCTCTGACTTACCTCAATATGAAAATTAAAGCACACACACACAAGCATACACTCAAAGAATAGTTCTAGAAAATGCTGCTGTGCTTAAATCAGTATTAATACCATCTGGCGATACTTGTAGGAAAAAAGTTCATAGTAGTGACTTTTTATCATGTTGTTTATATTAAATGTTCCCCTCATGCTTACTCATCATTTACGGATTAAATGATCTGAAAGAAGATGGGGTCTTCTCAGCAGAAAGCACGTATTTCTCATTCAGTTGTAACTCACCAAATATACTTAACTACTCCAACGATATTTGCTGATAATAAAATGAATGATTTGAAGAGAAACCGAACAGAAAAGGAAAATTATTTCCATGGTATGATTCAAGTCTTAAGATAAATTTCATCACATTCCCAACTCATTAGCAAATTTGATTAGGTAATATGGGAAAATTTGAAGACATATTAAACTGAATATAGGAAATAACAAAGATAAAATGATATCATGAAGATTATGTTATTATATGACAGCATTTGTTTTTCTCAGCATGAATAATTAATATTAAGAGATATATTGATAAAGTATTATATATGAATTAATGTTTTAGTGATTCAAAAATAGCATATGAGGTTATTCAAATATTTAAAATATGCATATATCATATTTATATTCATAAAAATTCTATAATCTATCCTAGTCTTATACACTTAATATCCTTTTTATATATATCTTACAAATAGTTATGCAGCATTTACTATCTCAGCATCTTTCAAGGAAATTTGAAGATACTAACTCAATCCTTACTACAATGTAGAAAGCATATTCTGCTGTTGTCACTTTACTCATGATAGATACAAATTTAAGTAACTTTTCCCAAATCACAGATTTAAAATTAGCAGAGCCAGGATTCAAACTCAGGAAATTTGCCTCCAAAGCATATTCTCCTAACCAAGTGGAGACTTAAGAGCTAGCTCCTCAGAGATGAACCTGGTAGACAGAATGGTGTGGTATAGGAAATGGTCTGACTTCTTTAATCCAGTGGGTTTTTGGTCACATATCTGTGGTGAAGTGATAGGCCATTTGAAGACTTACTATACACACACACACAAGTCATCATTGACCATTTGAATTGTTTCCTGCATTTAAGTTACACACCCTGTGAAACACAATAATTGTCTGCATGCTCTAGACCTTCTCTCACAGGAAGTCTTTGGGAATTACTGTCTAGCAAATGCTTGGAAGGATTGTCAAAATATGTGGAGGGGAAGGTTTACAAAGGTTCAAATTAGTCCATATTTAATAAGAAACATTATCTTATATACCATCATACAACATAAAAAGCATATAATTTCTTATATGAGAACTGCATGGAAGTCAAATCAACAGCTCAGAAACCTGGGTCTCTAATGATGAAGGATCTGAGAATCCCTTTACCTTCTCTCCTAATAAAACTTCAGAAATATGTTGGGATTTTTACCATTTTTACCATCGTTTGTCCATAGTGAGGAGGTGAGAACCTAGTCAATATCAAATGATAGTATATAGAAAAAGAGAGATAGAGATTGAAAAATAAATGTTTTTAGTAAAATGTCATCATTCAATAACTCTGAGGGAACGTCTCCTAGATCATGTGGTATTACTGTGTTAGTAGCTGGGTCATGGAAGATCCTGGGAAATTCCAAGGCCCATAGGCATAAGCGGGTTGCTGCATCCCCTGCTCTGAATAGTTGTCCTTAGGCAGCAAAATTCTACTGTCCTACTTACATTAAGGGAATCTCTCACCATTTGCCACATCTTGAGCAATCTTTCCTCAATAATTCCACCATTATCTTTGAGCCAAGCATTCACAACATAGAAACTTTCCCTTAGACATTGTCAAGTCACCACAATGAAACATATAGATACGATACTATATGTATCCTTCATTAAAAGTTACATTTCTCATTGAATTATCTTCAGTTTGCTCACCTGGCTATTGTGTGCTCATAGTAGAGGCAGCAGACATAACTCCTGTTCAGTCTTAGAAGTAAGTTGTTTCATATTTTCATTATTTTTTTTCTTTTTTCCTTTTATTTTCTCATTTGTTTTTTTTTGGTCATTGAAGTACTAAAATAGAAATTAATGAATATCATAAGATATTTACATTTCTTCCTAATAGTGTCTCTTGTATTTTGTGTCATTACTTTTTCTTTGTTCTTTCTACATAATCTACACTTATCTTCCTTCATTTCCTTGGTACATATTTTATTATGCTATTAGATATTCACTTGCATTTGAAGATAGGTTATTTTGTATGTATATAATTTTTATCTGTGTAATAGTACTGTTCAAATCTGTCATCACCATTATCTCATTCTGTTTTTTAGTTTCTTAATTAAAAATAAATTCTTTACATCACTTCAATGTTGTATCCAGGTTCTGACAATCTTAAACTGGAAATGATTAATGTATTATTTACTTTTCCCAAATGTTTTATTGTGATGAATATACATAACAGAAAATGTATCATGTTAACCACCTTTAAATATACAGCTCAATGGTATTAAATACATTGACATTGTTGTGCAACCATCACTCACCACCATTCATCTTTAGAACTATTTTCATCTTGTGAAACTGATATTCAGCCTCCATTAAACTGCAACTCACTAATCGCTCCCTTCTCCCAGCCCCTGACAACCACCATTCCATTATATCTCTATGAATTTTACTACTATAGGTATCTCATGTAAGTGAACCATATAGTAGTTGTCTTTAAGTGACTGACTTATTTCCTTTAGAATAATGTCCTAGAGGTTCATCCATATCATAGAATATGATAGATAATCCTTTCTTTTATGAGGCTGAATAAGAACCTCATTTTGTTTAACCATTCATCTGTCTATGGATCTATGAGTTGTTTCTACACTTTATATATTGTAAATAATGTTACTAAGAACATTAATATTTAAGTAACTCTTTGAGACCCTGTTTTCAGTTCTTTTGGATTTATGCTCTAACTTCAGAAACTTTGGATTCAGTTCTCTAGGCTCCATAATCATATGCTGTTTGAGGACAATTTCTGTCAACGATAGATCAAATATATCCCTGTAGTCTCAATGAGCTATTCCATTTATCTTCGTGTGTATAGTAGGTAATACAATCTATGTTTTCATAATTACACTGTGACATTTTCACAAGAACAAAACTGCCTAACCAAGCATTTTTCAGAACATATCCCTTTTGCTCAGAGACATATGATTACATAGGCCAAGAATTGTGCAGAAAGTTACATGGGCAGAATTTCAACTGATCCTATCTTCCCAATGACATCAAAGTTTTTGCTCCTTTGTCTTTCATCTTGCAATGATTTTGAGTGATTCCAATTAGATAGTGGACCAAATCTTCCCAGAAGAAATAACATCTGGTGGTTACATTTGTCATCTCATCTCAAAATGGCTCCCCATATTTTTTTCATCTCATCAGCATTGCTCCAGGCCTTGTGTTCAATTTTTTTCTCTTTTTTTTAAATACTAGGTTCAGTAGAAGTGTTGGCCTAGAAGAACCTACTATGACTTATTTGACAGCAGACACTTTTTTTCTGTCATTTTCGAATAGATTCCTTCAAAGTCTTTTTTTTGTTTTTATCAATAATGACACATAAATAAAGCAATGGAGATCTTAGTAGAAGGGACATGACATAGTATTTATAGTTGCTTTTATTTTTTTGAAAGACAATAAATAGAATAGATTTGTTTGGATTTCTATTTTTCAAAGGATAACTAACAATGAATTTATTAATATGATATATATGTAATAATGTAATATACATGTTTGTATAACAAGTCATATACATACATACATTGCCATAATTCAAAGAAATAGTATGTGGAATTATGCTAAATATTAATAAAAGACTATCAAAAATGAAATCGTATAATTACAGTAGTAAAATCTTAAATATTAACAACATATACCCTGTACCTCATGGAAGCATCAGAAGATGCAATTATATATTATTGTGTTCTTTATCAATAACAATTTTATGTTTTAAAAAGCTTTTCTAAGATGCCCTGCTGGTCTAGCCATTTAAACCAGGTTCAGCCTACATACATCCCAAGGTCCCTGGGTCAAGACTCAGACTGGAGAAATTATCAGTGATGAAGAACTGAATAAATAAAGTGATTCTTCCTTTTCTCTTTTTTTACCTGTCTCCCTACTTACCTCCACTCCTATGCTTGCACCTTTCCTTTAAAGTTTTCCTAAAATTTAATTTTTAATTAGATTTTATTCTTTTTAATTCCACAATAAAATACAAAATAATTGTCATAAATTTAAGCTTAAATTTTGTGCTCAAGAGAGGAAATTAAAAGAACTGATTAGTGAAATCACAGCTGTACTATTTTCTTTCAAATAAGCCAGAGAAAATGAAACTGACATTCAGAAAATTTTCTCACTGATAGAAGAGAAGACTCTATTCAAAATAAATTGGATAAACTTTTAAATACAAATATGAAAAAAATCTCTCCCTCATGTTTACAGATGCTTATAATTTAGCTTATAGTGTTTTGTGCAGCAAAACATTTAAAAATATTATACTGTTTAAATTATGCCATCCCTCTGAGATCTACAATTCGGAATTTAAACAGAAATTATTTGTTATTTCAACATAAATATTAGGAGCTTGTTAAAGACAAAATTTGCTTTTGCTTTTAATACTAGAAATAAAGAAGCTACTGTACCATCTTATTAAGCATAAGTTATCACAATGCTTGTGGCCACACTGCATAGAAGTGAAGAGGTGGTCACAATATTTGAGTGACTAATAAAGCTGTGAGCACTTGCTACTGGCAAATGCCTATTGGGTGAATGTCAAAGAAATAAAAATCATGGCAGCACTGTTTTCCAAGGATACATTAATAAGCAAATTAATAATTTATCTGCAAACATGAAGACAGAGTTGCATTGTATTTACAGAATTATGATTTTGCTTTACAGCTGAATATATTTATAGATGTGACTACTTTGTTTTGCTTATGTTCACCTGGTATCGGTTTAATAATTTTCTGTCTATCTGATTGATAACTAAGGGTTTCTTGCCCTGGGTTATGGGAATGCTCAAAACCTCATATGCCTGATACTAGGTAGATAAGATCAATGGCAGCATATTGGTTCACATACACTTACCTACTTAGTACCTAGCGAAGATACTGCACATCCTACCGGGCTCCATAAGTGTGTACTTTAAAACGTGCTGAACAACCAGGGATGATGGGAGGCAGAAGATTCAGTATCAGGAGCATGCAGTGACCTCTAGTTGGTGAGAGAAGTTGGGATTAGCTTGTTTGAATAATTCCACATGGTGGCAGGAACTAATGGCATTCAAGGATTCAAATGCAGCTCTGCAACTTCCATGATGTTGGGAAAGTCACTTAACTCTTTTATATCTCAGTTTTCTCATTTGTAAATAGGGTACATGGCTACCACATTAGAGTTGTTTAAGGATTGAATGACTTATTATTTCTAAAGCATTTATAAGTGCTTGGTATATTTGTTTTTATAGACTAAATGATTAAACATATATCAATAACTATCATTTATTTAAAAATTGAAAGTAATTATTAGCTAAAAGCGTTGCAATAAGAGGGTACAACAAAACATTAAAATTGACAGTCTAGGTAATATAAGGGAAGTAAAGTTGGAGATAATCCCGTGCTAAAAGAAACTGCTGCAATTGTACTATGAAATTTCCGCCAGCTGATATATGTACTTTTTAAAATTGTAGATGACATAAAGCTGGGAGAGATCATTAGCATTTTGGGTAGCAGAACCAGAATCTAAAACATTTATAGTCTTGAATACCGGGTCAAATTTTTCAGGATTAAATTTAACATAAAAATGTAGGTCTCACACCTGGGATTCTACAAAAAGCAATATTCTTTTAGAATTGAGTTTAGGTCCAGTATATGTTAATTAATAAGTTACCCCAAAAACCTAGTGTCAGTTTATTTATAGAAATGTAGTGTCTTGACCAATTACTGATAGAACCACTTTGCAATGGTCACTGTATTCTTCATGCTAGTTACAGACAGACCTGTGAAAAGTAGGGCATTATTTCAACAGAGCAGCTATAAGAATGAGTTAACTTAAAACTGTCATTATCAGGAACTGAGAAATAGTAAGAATAATGATTTACCTTGACGCTCTACCATTTAATCATGTCAGTACACGCAAATGCTCCTCACACTTGGCAAGCACCCACTGCAATGCTCCACTGTATAGAAACTGGATGAACTCATAGCAGGTAGCCCAAGCTTTCTCCTGACCTCGTTCCAGCTTTTAATTACTCCTAACCCCTGGCTTGATCAAAGTTAATCTGTCTCTCTATGCGCACCCCATGTGTTTTATTTAGTGGTTGGCTGGTTTATGCAGGATTAAACTCTGGCCTTTATTCATTCTTAGTCTTTAAATAGAAATACTCTTGTGGATCCTCTTGCTTCAACAATCAGGGGTAGATTTCCATTCCTAGTTGACTCTCAAGTGACTCTGTTTCCACTAGAGGTGTATATCTGAATGGGAATCTGAAAGTATAGTTCCCGACAGACAAATATGGAACTATAAGCAGAAGGCAAATGGGACAGGGAAGTGAAGTTCTAGTTACGGACAACTAACTTCATGACAGTTGGAACCACCTAAAATTAAAATAAGCCTTGTCAGGACCTGGTGATTTTTCCATTTCTACATATAATTCAGGAGAAGTCCATTCTTCTGTTTGTTGAACTCTTGAAGTAATGATTTAAAAAATTAGACTGCAAATAATACAGTAGTCTATCTGAAGTAGTTTTTAAACTTGAGAGTGTGAAGATTTTATGGGGCTCTTTAAAAGAAATCATATGTAATGCATTTCATTTTGGTCATCTCAGAGGATCAGAAAATAGAGCCAAAGATTTACACATAATATGAGATGAAATAAACCATATTGGAGTCAGTTATAAAGCTTTAGTCTGATTATTAAGAGAAAAGACAGAGGTTTACTCAGGTAATTAAAGCAATGTGTTCCCTATATGATTCCTCCTGATAATTTTTTTTTCATGCTTGTTTCTCTACTTTAAAACATAACATCAACTTACACTTGGAATATTGTTATATTTATTCATATTTGTAGACAGAAATTGACAACATCTTCCCCCATAAATGGATCGTTAAAAGTAATGAAATTAACTGTTCTAATAATAGAAAAATTGGAAATGTCAAAGTCAAGCTAATCTAGTGAGACAGACATAACACCATATATTTATTTCATGTATCATGACTATAAAACTGAATTTTTATCTTATAGACTTTACTAAGAAATCCCTAAACAAGTTATAAAATCAAACAATATTAGATTAAAATTGCAACTAAGTAGAACATATATTATGAGATGTAAATTTAAAATTAATAGTGCAGAATTAATATATACCAAAGCACGAGTAATGGGCTTCTTGAATATCTTGAATCAACCTTGAAAGACTGATTTTTCTAACTGCAAATTTAGAAATTGATTGTATATATCTTTATTTTAGAATGTAAAAGTTGTTTGATTATTAAAAATAACTTTTTCAGTAGTGTGTGTTAAGTTATGGATTCTCACTTGCTTTTTCAGAAGCTAAAAAAAGCAGTTGATGTCAGGGTGTATTTTACGTGTCAGATTTTCTTCTCATTTAACAGTTTTGAGCATGTTGAACAATACATTATTTTGACATGCCCACATTCTATGATTTTAACTGTAATGATTTTTAAGAGAACATTGAGTCAAGGGCTTACTTGTGACAGATCCGAGGCTGCAGTCGCCATGCAGTCATGTGCCACAGGACGTTTTGGTCAAATATGGGCTACATATGCAATGGTAATCCAAAAATCCCTACTGCCTAGTCCATCTTAGTTATCCTAACATCACGGTGTTTTGCTCGGGCAGCAGCCTCGTACAGCTCATGTTTACCATATCTCTTGAGAGCATCCTTTTCCCTTGTGCTTGACTTAATGTCATGTTATTGTATTCATCATAGACCCTAAGGTACAAAATCTATTTGATGACAGTAAGAGGACTAGTCAAGTGATTGACCCAGAGACAAAACTGAAAGCTATTAAGGACTATGAAAGTAGAAAATCAGTAATGGTCACTATTTGCCAGACAGTTATGTCTGATTCCAATATAACTTTGATGTCGAAAGACATGAACAAAGTGAGGGAAGTTATTGAAGATTCTCCTTTATTGAAAGCAATAGGACTAACAGAAATTCAAGAAGAACCTATGTCAGATATAGACAAACTTCTAATGACCTGGATTAAAGAACAGACACAGATGCATACGACTCTCAGCACCACAACATCACTCCAAAGAAAAAGTTTATGATGTTGACGAAAAAGACTGAATCTGACTATGATCATGAATTTACTGCCAGATTCAAGAATCATTATTCATTACATAATGTGAAAGTGAGTGGTTAGTCTGTGAGTGTTAATGTAAAGGTGCTGAAAATTTTTTGAAAACTCTAAATAGACTGATTATAGAGAAAAATTGCTTGCCATATGCTTGAAACCTCTCTGTTCTGACAATGAATGCCTGAACTTCCATCCGTAAGGAGGCCAAGTCAGCAACTTGTTTCACAACTTTTAAGGACTGGATAACAGTCCTGCTTGGGAGCAATGTTGCAGCAAAAAATTAGAACACTTTGTGATCTGGTTTATTGAGAACCCCAGGAACGTCAAGCGTATCAGTAAGCATGTCTTACCAGTATATCACAGGAGTAATAAAAAATTATGCATGACCCAGTTTTTCTCCCAAAAGGCCCTCCTGATTTACTGTACTAACAAAATGGAGAAATCCTGTTTAAAGAATAACATATCTTTCAGGTTTTGTTTGCTGTTGACAATGATCTCAGATTCCTCCGTTCATTGGTGGATCTTCATCTCAATATCAAAGAGGTGTTTCTCCCTCCAATACCACTCTGTTGATACAATCAATGGATCAGAGAATTATAGCAGCTTTTAAGGTCTACTATGCAAGCCTTTCAAAGGCTTTTGCTGAAAGTGAAGAAGACATGAGTAAAATCTGGAAAGAGTACAGCATCTATGATTAGATCAAGAACCTTGTTTGGATTTGGGAAGATGTCACTCAGGAGTATATGAGTAGAATCTGGAAGAAGACACTCAAGAGGTTCATCCAAGACTTCTAAGAGTTTGCCGAGGATGAAGAGGTTGCAAAAATTAACAAGGCTGTGGTTGAGAGGGCAAAAAACTTTAACCTGGGTATGGATGAGAATGACATTAAGGACCTCGTAGGTGGAAGTTCCTAAAAATTGACTAATGAGGAGTTGTTGGAAATCAAACAAATGTACAGCTGAAAAAGAAGCAAGAGAAAAGAAAAATGCAAGAAAAAAATTAAAACCCCAGAAAAAAATCACAGTGAAGGATTTAGCAAAAAACTTTGAAGACTTCAATAAGAAACTTAAAAAGTTTGAAAATATGAATCCCAACATAGAAAGGTTTTCATTTATAGCAAGGACTATTCATGGTGTGTTGTCTGCTTATAAGCAAATGTATGAAAACCACCATAGATATGTTTCTGAAGAGTGACCAATGTGAATCCTTCAGAAGGTGTCCCAGAAGAAGGCACAGTTATCATAGGACATGTCAGCTCATGTGGGTTATTGCAAGGAGGCCCCGTGATATTCCCTGAAGTCACTCCTGTGGGATGAAATGTGGAGGTGGACATAGAGATAATGATGATCCCAACCCTTTGGAGACACTGACTAATGTGTGTATTGTTGTGATTCCGTTTTTTTAACAAAACAGTCTAGGTAAAAAATACTTTTTAAAAAAACTAGACAAAACTTATAGAAAAATAAGAACATAAAGAAATATTTTTTGTACAGCTGCACAATGTGTTGGTGTGTTAAGCTAAGTGTTATTACAGGAGTCAAAAAGCTAAAAATAAAATATATAAAGTAAAAAGTTTCTGTCAGCTGAGACTAATTATTAAAGAAATTATTTTATAAATTTAATGTGGCGTAAATGTAAAGGGCTTATACAGTCTACAGTAGCACCCAGTAATGCTCTAGGTCTTCATAGTCACTCAACACTGACTATCTCACCCAGAATAACTTCCAGTACAAACTCCAGTCATGGTTAGTAATCTATATCGGTGTGTCATTTTTTATCTTTTATACTATACTTTTACCCTACTTTTTCTATGTCTACATGTGTTTAGATACAGAAAGACCATTATGTTACAATTGCCTATAGTATTTAGTGTAGCAACATACTGCACAGGATTATAGCCTAGGACCAATACGTGTGCCATGTAGTCTATGCCTCTAGAAGTTTATACTCCGTAGTTTGTGCAGGGTCACTCTATGATATTTACGCAATAATGAAATCACTTAACCAGGCATGTCTCAGAATGTATCCTGTCATGAACTAATGCATGAGTGAACGTACCTATACGTGGAACATAAACTCTCATGGAAAGTAAAGACCTGCCGTTGTGAATAAAGTCACCCCTTATTCATATACAAATTGAAGTCTCAGATCCTGAAAAATAATAACCTGGTTATTATTAATCAGTCTTTTGTTGCTAATAAAATTTATAAACTCAACAAGTTCTGATAATCTGCTCAAATATAAGACTGTTGTTTTCTAGACAGATGAAAGATAGATAGATACTGATTTTTTCATTATTGGGCATAATTTAACATGTGTTATATGCCTATGGAGTCAAACATGCTAACAATGAAGAAACAGTGGTGACTATGATGGTTAAGTGTATGTAAATCTGGCAGGACCGTAGTGCCCAGATTTTTAGTTAATCATTATTCTGGATGTTCTGTGAATGGAGTTTTGGATGATTCGTTTGAGTAAAGCAGTTTGCCCTGTATAATGTGTGTGTGGGTGGGGAGGGAGGTTCTCATTCAGTCAGCTGAAGACCTAGATGGAAAAAAATTGACCTACTCAGAGCAAGAGGGAGCTCTCGAGCAGATGGCATTAGGACTTTATTTGCAACACTGGCTCTTTCCGCTTAACCAGCAGATGTTTTGGGAGGTAAAGTGTAACTCCCAGCTCCCCATCAGATTTTGAATGCATCAAGATACAAATAGAAACGCATAAAGAAATTTATTTTTAAGAACTGGATCACATGATTGTAAATCACAGTCACGTGATTATAGATCTGTCTGTATCTGTATTTGTAACCTATATGTAACATCTCTGTTTTTCTGGAGAATCCTCTCTAATATAATGATCAAAACAAGTTCTCAAACCTGAAATATGCAGAAAGAAAAATTCATGGAAGTGTCAAAATCACCTTGAACTGGGAGTGGTGTTGCTGCAGAGAGGTGGCTAAAGCTTTGTCTTAAAAACTAAGAAAGACTGTAACAGGTGGAGAATGAGTCAGTGTTATAAGAATGGTGGTTTGTACAAGAGAAAAGAGGAAAAACAGCATCAACTTGAAGAATAATCACAGTTTTATTGGAAAATTCAAGGCAGATGAGATGTGAATGATAAGTTCAAGGTAATGGTTATTTAAGGTAGCTGAACAGCCTTCAGTTTCTCAACCATACATGTGAGCCGGTTGGAACTACTCCATTTAGAACAATTGTCCTAATGTAAAATATTCCCTTTTCTTTCAACTTGATTCTCAAAAATCTAGATCCTGCAATCAGTCTCTTTGTCTTTTATGATCAATCCTACCTTCCCTAGTATTTAGATCTATTCTCCACACCCCCAGCTCCATGCACATTTTGACTTATCCTAGCATGACAAAGGATCATATCACACAGGATCATGGACAGTTGTGTCCTGATTTCATTTAGTTTATCTTTTCTTCATACTGTTTACGTGCCAAGTCTTTTGAAACATGATTAGAAAGTTGCAAAATAAGCAATATGATGGTCCCCATCATCTATGTCTCTAATACTACAGCGATGTTTAAGTCTGAAAAAGGGACTAGAGAACTATAGAAACATGATTTTTAAGACACAGTATAATTCTCAATCGATAATATCATCAGAGTAATCTATTAAATGAACTTTCTACATTGATGGGAGAGCTAATTACAGTCCACTAAATACATGAAATATTTTGGAATGGAAGTATTACAATTACTACAATATAAAAATCAATAGTATGTCATAAAGAAAAAATGCTATTTAAAAGGATTTTTCTTTAAAAATAAATGTTAGAGTTAAATCCATAAGATAATATGATTTATAATAAATTAACAGCAAGAATAGGTAGATTTCAGGATAACTTTATACATAATGTCACAGAATCACCTTCCTGAGCTAACTAATTAGCTCATTAAAGCACTGCATCTCACTGAAAAGCCATTTTTCTTGAAGATTGTCAGCTGTGTGATGGAATGACATGCAGAATCTCTTGGTATTTTATAGATATGTGATCCTTGGCATTCAGTAATGAAACTGCTCTTCTATGTTTGTAGAAGAAGAGCATTCAATTTTCATGGAAATGTCAGAAAGATTATGTTGTTTTTTTCTATTTATTTTTATTGTTTGGGTCTAGGATATATTTGAAAGCCTGTCATTGGTGTCCTTTGCATTTCCTTGGAAAGCCATAAAGCAATTGGTACAATCTGAAAAAGCTGATTTATTGTTGATGCCAAAAGATAGAAATCTTTTAAAATAAGAAAAAAATGAGATCAATAAATTTCTAGTTGGAGATAAAACATTTCAAGTTTTGAGTCATCTATTTATTTTATATTATTTTCCCTAAATCTCTGATAAAATCTTGTATGTTGGGCTCATTATGTAAGAAAGAGTTAATAGATGATCTGTAATTATATATATGTAAATGTGTTCATGTTGTAGGCATTCAACAGATGCTTAATCAGAAAATGAATAAATGGAGTAATTGATTAACAACTTAATATTTGGAGAGTTCCCTTTGCCTGAACTGCTTTCTGACTTCTTTTCAATTATTCTAAACACCTCCTCCATTAATTAAATTTTTATACCTCAGGTTTAATTTGTTCCTATATCATTTTAAGCAGTATTAGAGTATTTAGTACTCTACCACATTTAATTTCAATAAATATTAACTTATAGGTCTTATTCACCTGAGTCCTCATATATGTTATTACATGGGAGGTTAGCATTACAGACAGGAAGGTGAAAGAGGAAAGAAATAGAACATTTGAAAAAGAGAATGTTCAAGCAACCTATTGAACTTCAGCTAAAATAAAAGGGGGCTCATCAATTATTTATTTATTCATACATATATTCAACTGCAAATGCTTGGGAACCTACCAGATACTACAGTACAAAGGAAGATAATGATGAATAAATACTGTGGTAGGTGTTAGCAAACTTATATACAGAAGTTGCTGTGGAAATATATGGAAGGGCCGTATAACCCAAGGCGTTGAATTGGAAACAGCTTCCTTAAGGGTAAGATAACTTGAAAGGGATTAATCAGAAGGAGAGTAATGAAAAGGTATCACAGAAATTATTGATTGTTCCCACACTTCCATTTTTCCTCTTCACGATTATTAAGGGATTCCCTAAGATAGCATCACATTTAGCAGAACACTTGACCACCCAGATAAAGACTATGATTCCTAGCTAGGGAGTGGTTCACATGACTGGGCAATGTGGGTAGAAGTGTAGTCACCTTCCATGTTGCTTCCTTGAACAGAGGAAATGTACTTGTGATTGTGAACCGGCTTTGAAGGTCAAGCACAATGTCCTAGGGGTTAGTGCAGGAAGAAACTCGAGATGCTCTAAAGGAGTAAAGCTAAATATAGTGTGTTAAGCTATATGGAAGGAGCAAGTAACCACCTTTGGTCTCTGATGTGAAGAAAGAAAAATGACTTATATCTGTTTTGGTACACAGCATTTTTTGTTTTGGGCCTAGCCTCTTAGCTTGAATTCAATATAATAAAGAAGAGCTATGGGGGAGAACATGTGCAAAGGTCCTAGGATGGAAAACAAGACATTAACTGAAGGTTTAGTGTCAGGACTGCTAACTATCTTCATTCTACTTCTGGCAGACACTTTTCTGTGTCTTTGACATCTTTTACAATAACTAATCCAAATTTCTGCCTTTTAGATTTTTTCCTTCACCTCTAGTGATCTTCTTTTCCCCCAGATTCAAACCACAGAATTTGTTCGCACCCACTAGTAATTGCGACACCTTTCAAATCTACACTCTGAACCTCCTATTTGCTGACATGTATCTGATCTCTTGTTAATTATTAAAGTTAATGAGGCTTATATTTTCCTCTACTCATTTGAAGGAGCCCCCATCCAGATCTTTGAGAAGAGTCCTAGCAATGATTTCACATTTTTTCATTAAATTTTCAAAAACAAGTTATTTTTGTATTCTATTGCTTAGGAACTTAGAAAGAGGCCCTCAAAATGCACAAAGTTTAGGACCCATAGTCTTAGCTATTTTTAATACTCAATTTGGACACCATGATCACTACCCTGTCAACATCACCAAATTTGCTCCTCTCTCTCAAAATAGAAACCTGAAAAAAAAATCTCAGTGCATTTAAGCATTGTTTTCTCCAAATTAAATTATGTTAACACAACTTTTAAAAAGTCCCATCCATCTATGTTTAGTTTCATTGTTAGTTTATGAACACAGACATTTAACAAACACTCTTTTGTACCTGCAAGTTCCTTACTTGCAAGATGACTACTTCCTACCTGCTGCTTCCTTCTCCCCTCCTCTCATTCTCCTGTCTCTCTTCCTTTAGAGGTTGTAAGTAAAACGACAGAAACTTTCTTATCTTTCTGCTATCAAATCTACACAACTGTACACATCTGAAGCTAATGGTTACCTTTATTTCTTTTTGTTCTTTGTATTATAATGGGAGGAAAATCATCCTATCAGAGTCTGATTAATCATTCAACTCCCACATCAATTCTAAATTCTAAGGATTTAGCTTCTCCATGTAATCTCATTCCTGCACCATCAAGTTCTTCATTTCTATTGGATAATTCCACAACTACACAAAATTTGTCTATTATGTGTACCTCAATAGAATAAGACTGAATTTTATGAATCATTATTTATCCCAACCAGTCTTTCTCTTTTTCTAAGTGAATTATCAACTATAACACACCATTTATTGAATGTCCATCAATCTGTCATTTGTTTGCAACACTTCTCAGTGAACAGCCCATATTTTCAAGGTCAGAATTCTTTTCAGTTCTGCATTTTTAGCACTCCTGTTACAAATAAGTCCATTTTTTCCCCTACAGCTTTCCAGTAAGTAATGACATCTGATCACTGGAATCCAACATAGCACCATGGTTATAAGCAAGGACTCTAAAAGTAAGTAACACAGTTCAAAGCCCAATTGCACTGTTAACTATTTGTGCAATCTTCATAATGCTAATTATGTGTGACTCAGTATTCAGTATTCAGTACTCAGTATTCATATTAAAAAAACAGCAATAGTATCTCAGATTCTGAAGAAGACTAGAAGTATTATTTAAGTGTTAGTTATTATTAATGTTGTCATTGCAATTATCTGGACCATTTCTAATTATTTTCTGTATTTAATTTTATCAGCTTATTTTCCATAAGAACTCTGCTTGGTGATTTCAGATTCATTATTTAGTGTACCTTATGAATATGGGAACATCAGCCACTATCAAATCATATATCAAATTTTGGTAATATTTTCTTTTTGGTAATATTACTTGATTTTTCTTGAGTTAATAATGCCTCTTTTCATTTCTAATTGCTAAATTCTATTTCCCCAAAAATAATGTATTCACTAATTTCCTGATATGATTAAAATATTCTTTTGGTTGTTTCCAGTATGAATTAATCTATTATTTGATTTTGCCAACATCTTAGAATTTTCACTTCTCTTCATTCTAATTTATGTTATTTGCTTTCTAGGCTTCTGAACACATTTCATTCCCCAAAATCCTTCAACCATCACAGCACAAATTCCATGCAAGTTTTCTTTATTTGGATACAGTGCATAAGATGTGGAGAAGTATTTCTGTGGGATCTAAACATCATTTGTCTCAAGACTAAGTATTTATGGTTGCAAATTATCCTATGCCAGTGCTGCTCCTCATGTCCTAAGTGACAGAAGTGGGCATGTCTTCTTTAGTACATTTATTCATTCTGTTTTGTGATATACAGAATTTTCCTAAATAATGGGGCTCAGGACATGAACTTCTGTGACTTGAGACAAAGGTTAGTATGAGTAGAAAAAGAATAATCTTAAAGAACATAAATCAGATAATTGTTCCTCACTGTTCTACCTTCCAGTAGATTTTCCTTACATTTAAAATGAAATCCACACTTCTTACCATGGCATCCAGGTTCACCATCTGGAAGTGCTCGCTTATTGCTGCAATTTCTGGTTTTGCTCTCTCTCAGTCCATCATGTTCCGGTCTGCTGTCTTCTCTTATTTTCCTTGAAGTAATGAAGAGGAAAATCTCTAAGCTCTCCAAAGAGAAACATTTCTGTCCTTTGATTTCTATATTCTAGGATACAGACCCATGTCTGATAAATAGCAGGTACTCAATGAGTATTTTTCAAATAGATGAATGAGAAGATTTTATACAGGCAAAGGAAGGAGACAAGTTTTCCATGTTGATGTAGTGCTTTGAACTTTTTCTGGTGATACAAAATTTACCCTTGGTTTTGAGGAATGACTAGAAAGATTGTAGCAGTGCGATTTAAATAAAAGAGATTATGTTACGTATTAAAGTAGTGATGATCTCATGGAAAAGATAGAAGAACCTATGATACTTACATTAATGTTTATGCCTTGTATTGTGTACTGTTTTGTACTTTCCAAGTACTTTCACATATGTAATCTTATTGGTACAAAGTCTCTTTTTCTAGCTTAATGGAAGCCAGGGATGCATGAAAGCTTAATTAGAGACAGAAGGAAAATACTTCCTTCTTCCAATGATCCATATGTGTCTAGTGAAAGAACAAAAAAGATGTGGGGATTTTTGTTTGTTTTTTTCTTAAGTATCATCCTAGAACTTGTCATTTTATTCATTTCTGACAATGGAAAATAGCTATAGTTGCCAACTCAACAGTGTTCCCAAGTAAGCAGTTGAGTCAGGAGCCTAATGTCTTGCCTGTGAAAAAAATAATGTATTCACAGTAGGCATCTAAATGCCACCCCCGGATGAGAAGGAAATGAACATGTGTTCATCTGATCTCACTTTGAATGTAATCTCTTACATTGCTCTCCCAAGACTCATTAGTTTGTGTTTACAGAGCACCTCTGAGCACTAGGGTTCATCCCATTTCTCAATTAAAAACATATAAGCATACTTAAAGGTGAATTAAAAACAATTACTCAATCTACATATAACCAGAGTTTTCTTCTTTCTTGGAAGTCTATGTTCAATATTTCTAAACTGGCCAAGAGATTGCTTAGAAAGAACCAGGCACAGTTCACAAGATACCTTTACAGCCCTCAAGACAAAGAAAATGAGAATTTCAACAGTTATGTGGAAAACCATCATATGCTATGTCAGGAAATAAACTTAAATGGCAATGCACAGTATCTAAGCTTCATGTGCTCATTTTATTTAACAAAATATTTACCTAAAGCAAACTTACCAATTCCCCCCACCCTCCCCCTTGAGTAGATTTCATCTTATCTTAATAGAGGAAAAAGTGGATCATACTGAAATTTGTTAATAATGAATTTACTGCCTACATTAAGTCAAGTTCTTTATATTTTTGAAATCCTCAGTCTTTTCTCATGGCATCACTGGGATTTTTCCATTTTGGTTTAAGAATCGTAGTTTTAATTGGAACATCTTTTTTTGGAATTCCCTTATGAGATTTACTTAAAAGCATTGTAATCTGAAGACTAGAAATACCTTTAATGGTGATACTTAGAAACTGAATTAAAACATTATTAATCTCTGTGTTCCAGAAAATTTTCTTTTTCATACAAAGAGATCATAAGAATTTCCTTATTATAAATTACTGCATTTTCTGCCTGTCTTATACACATGATGGCCTATTTATAGCATATATCTGAGCACCTCTTACACATGTACATCAAACTGTTAGACCCCGAAGTTTGACATATGTTCTGATTCTGTCCCCTTTTGCGTAGTTTGCATCCAAATAATATTTATTATCAAAAAAGTAACTATAATAATACCACTACCATTGTTTTTAATATTTGGCCCTAATTTCTGAGAAGCAGGGTGTACATTATCTTATTACACCCTGATTTCTCCATGCTTACCACAATGATTGGCACATATAAAGTTATTTAGCTAAAATTGTTGAAAATTTGTTGTAATCTAGGCACTAATATGTTGTCTCTATTAATTCATTTAATCTTTAGAAAAAAATTTGCCATCAGCTTTTACTATTTTAAAGGTGAAAAAGAAACTGAGGGAAAGATGAATTACTTAATATCTGTTAAATATTAGATTTAGGAGACATTTGTATTAGGAGACATGTGTTATCCATAGATAGTTTAATGAATAAACACATTGTAAAGAATTATATAAAAAGTTGAAGATACTTGTATATGTATATCAAATGTATACACATTTTAGATAAATGCAAATATGTGATAATATGTATACACAAACACACATACACACACAAATACACACACACACATATATATATATATATATATATATATATATATATATATACACATAGAGCAAGAAGATACCCTGAACATTAATGGGAGATTTAGATGGTAATTCACTTTGTGTAGAATACTGATATTTTTGATTCAGTTTCCATGGAAGAATTCACCTTAACTTACCATAAAAATAAGTTAATATAAGTAATATATCCTTGAATCAAAAGTAAATTATTTTGTTCATTGAGTATCACAGACAGTTGGTGTTAACTTATGACCCATGATCATTATTTGTAATTTGTAAACTTTTCCTGGGAAGAGAAGGTGGCTGACTGCTACATCTAAAAATTCTTCTAGTGCCCTAACATGGTGAAGATTTGGCAAATCTGTTTTTTCTTGGCTCTTTAGATATGCCAAGTTCTGGTTCAGTTTTAAGATTTCATTCCAAATTGTGCAGAACAAAAGAAGGAATTAGGAATTTGTGGTAGGGTTGCATGATATTATACAGAAGTCTGTATTTCTGCACAATGTAATTATGTGGCTCCTTCCTAACACAGAAGCAAATTGAATTCTTCTTTGTAGAACTCTTGGCATCCTCGTGTCTATTCTGACATTACAGTCACAGAAACTAGAATTCAGTGAAATTGAACATTTTATCCAATATCTTTTGATCAAGTGTGTGAAACTAACAAATGTTGTATTTTCCAACCATATTCAATCATTGTGCATTTTTTAGTAGTTACTAACTTCATCAAATTGTTATTACATAATTATATTTGAGAATTATTATGTTACATCACTTTACCTGGAAGCACTTTAATTTCTTCCAGCTTAAACTCTGTGAAGAGAATAAAGAGGGAAAATGCTAGGAAATAATATTTACTGAAATGGTTTCCGGTGTGTTGTGTTGGGCTAAGTACTCTAAAAATATCACTTGATGCTGCTTCCATACACACAGGCAATTACATTTGATCTGGTGGAGATATCTGTTTGGAAGTGTTCTGTGGAGGAAGCTGGTCTTTGTTTTGCTCTGTCCCCACACTGCTTCAGCTCTTTGGCTATCAGCACAAATGAGTTCACAAACCGGCACTGTCAACTGGAAAATTCTCCATCCTTAAAAACAAGCGGGAGCGCCCCAAATGCTTTTCACTGCTCTTACCTTCTGCTGTCATGGGAGAGAACCGACTCCACTCAGAACTGCAGTAATCAGCAACTTTCCTTCGAGGAGCAGATGGTGTTGATAACCGTTCACAATAGTTGGATATTTTTTCCAATTAAACCACAATCCTATCTGTTATACACTTTAAAACTGATTTCTTTATTACATTGCAAGCATGAAACCAAGCAGCAACTACAACCCCTTTGTGTTTACTGAGTGTTACCGTGTTCTAGGTATGAAGCGCCTTGCTTTGACCGAACTATATAGAGCAGTGGCTTTTTACCTGCTATATCAGCCTATCCACATACATGATTTTGTTTCAGTTAACTGAGTTCTGTTCATTAAATACAATTTAAACTCTCATTAAAAAAAATATTTCTGAGGAGCTGCAGTCTTCCTGGAGTTCTTAAATAAAATATAAACATGTGTATGTATATTGGTGATTAAGTCATGAATAAATTTTGTTTCTCCAGTTTGGACATGACGATGTCTTTGTTTGCTGTGTAGAGACGTACATGGTGCTGTTTTAGTTAATCCCTAGCATCTCTAGACTCACATCAAATTTATTTGTTAAATTTTCCCTATGTGTCAATATATCAAAATATAGTTGACACATAACAAACTACATATATTTAAAGGGAAAAATTTCATAAATATTGACACCAGTATGCACTCCTAAGAACATCAGCACAATTGCATGAATACCTGTCTATCACCCTGAGAAATTTCCTCATGCCTTGTCTACTGTTTGTCTCCAAATTACCACCCATCCTCAGGTACCGGTAATCAACTTGATGCTATTGTGGTGAGTTTTCTCTTCTTAAAGTGTCTCTACAATTATCTGTTGTAGTCACAGTTGACTGTTCATGAGAAGACAGTCATCAAAACACCCATCTATGTAGGAAGGCAGTTGCCCAGATGCTTTTATTGAAATGCTGTTATGATGATCACCATCTCTGAAATACTTGGACACCAGAATCATTTTGATTTCATCTCCATTGTGTTTTAACTTCAGTACTGAAGTATTTATTTGAATTTAAATTGAACTGAAGCTATTCAAGATTTTGATAAATTTCTACTCATGTTTTCTAGACTATATCATTCACGGTTATGCACAGACCTTTGTATTTATCAAAATGTTTATCTTTTTAATTTTATGTAGAATATAGAAAATCTGCAATAAATATCTCAATAACATTTCAAAGTTTAAGACTTCTATTTTAGTACGATGAAGTCTGTATTAACCTAATTTAAATCTGCAAGCACATTTTGGGGCACAATCAAAACTGAAGTCATGGAATTTTTGATGCCATCTCCATTTAGAGCTCTGATTCTTTGCTTGAATAAATATAATTTAAAAATAAATCTGACTGTTAGAGAAATGAAGTAACTACTATTGAACTTTCCCTTATCAGTTCACAAGCTTCTCGAGGTATTGATATTAAACATATTAAGAAGAGTTAACAGTTTGTTCAAAAAATAGTCCATTGACATTGCTTAGCAATCCTTTTTTATGAACAATATTTTCCAAACTTTATTAAAACCTTTATCAACATTTAGAGTCAGAAATTTCAAGCAGAAAGAGACATCGGAGTTTATTTAGTCCAATCTCCACATTTTATAGATGATTAAGATAGAGGCATTTAAAATTCAGTGATTAATCGGTAGCATTGGGTTTGGCTTTTAAAAAGTGTGTTTCAGTCACATTATCTCTTTGAACTTGTTTTTTTCTTGAATAGAAAATGAGGTGGCAACTTTTGCATTCATATCTCTTTTGGCTCAAGAATACAAAGCATCTTACCATGTTTTTTGTGGTCTGCAATGAACTTTCTATATGGGGGTTATGATCCTTTTGTATACTTGTGACCTAACTTACTCCTAAATTCAACAGATATTTAATAAGTATTTAAATTATAAAAGGCATTATGTGAAGAAGTCCTATCAAATTAAGTTATATTTATCTTATAATTGGTCTCTAAATTAGTATTTGTTTTAATTTTGCAGCTGCCCCTGCCCCTTTATCCTAATGTATGGTTAGATAAAGTCTGATAAATAATTTTAAAAATATGGAGCTATTCCTCTATGTAAACTATGGATTCCTGCCCTTTCAGCTTCCACAATTCTCATATGGCTGTCCTTGAATCATTTCTGGACATCTTAAAGATTCTTAGAATTTAGTTTGAAAACCACAGTTGAACTCTTTTCATTGGTTTTATGAACAGGGAATCTATGACCCAAACTTAGTATGAAATTTCACCACAGAAAAGAGTCAGTGCGAGATCCTTGTTCCTTGCATAATTGTATACATTTTCTGTGATAGTCACCCTTTAGATTATCTCCTATCTCAGAACTGTTGACAATGAGACAGATTTTTTAACTTGCATTTCTTTGATTATATTTTGTGGGAAATATTTTTTCGAAGTCATAAAAGAATCTTGATGACTTTAAATCTATTTATATAGTAGATTTGCATAGTATGCATTTGTAATTCTTGCTTTGGTGTGAAACTTAAAAGATAAATAACATCTTTGAAAGGAGTCGTATCACCTCATTGCAGATAACTTTGCCTATAGAGTTGAAAAGTTAATACATATGTAAACTTCAATATAGATAAATTTCAACTGATTCCTCTTTCATTGACAATATAGCCATTCATCCTTTGAACTTGTTCAGGACTGAAGAAATTCAATTCTGTCACTGGAACAGAATCCTTGCCACATGCCTTCTCTCCATTCTTCCCGTTAGTTACACATTTTCTCCCAAATAATAGTCTAACAACCCACATACAATATATTGAAGAGAGACTTTATAGTAGTTATTGAGAGGTGCTTATTTAAATTTGTGCCAAATACTTTAAATTTGAGAGTAATCAAGCAATTTAAATTTTCATAAGTCTCATCTGGAACTGAGTTCAAAAATAGCTGAAAAAAATATTACAAGTGATAACCTCCAACAAGCATTTATCTTCCCCACTGAGGCGATGCAGAATATCTCAAGAAAAAAATCTTATCTCTGAGAAATATAAAGAAATATATTGTCACTAGGAAGTGTTTTTCTCCTTTAAAAATAAAGCAAATGAACCAAAGAACATCCATTTTTAAAACAGAATATAATGCACACATAAAAAATTGAGCAGGATATAAAGTTGCAGCTTAATGAATTATCACAAAGTACACATTTGTGTAGCCAGATCTAGAACTAGAAGTTTTCCAGGAACTTTCATATCCTCCTGTATCCATATGTACTTGT
This sequence comes from Solenodon paradoxus, assembly GCA_004363575.1. Classification (NCBI taxonomy): domain Eukaryota; kingdom Metazoa; phylum Chordata; class Mammalia; order Eulipotyphla; family Solenodontidae; genus Solenodon; species Solenodon paradoxus. The sequence goes on from RJWH01000124.1 coordinate 49,645, forward strand.
CCTGTGAACAAAAATGACTACTGTTACATATTTTTATGACTTTTATGTTAACTATTATCATTTCCCTCCTATTTTTAGATACATAAACATGTATGTCTTCACTGTAGAGTTTGGCATTATCTTTTATCTATCATCATTATCATTACCTATCAACAACCTTTATATTATCCTTGTATAAGTGAAATCATTCAGTACATAACTTTCTCTCTCTTATTTCTGCCATTTAATATATGCTTGTGGTATCAATCACATTGGTGGATCCAGATATGGTTTATTCATTTCACAAATCTCTATATATTATACTGTTGAATCAAGCATAATGTATCAGGCTAGGCACTAGGTTTCTAAATTTTTAGTCATTTTGAACAGTGAGTGGTCTCATAAACATTTTGTGTGTGTCCTCTGGAATACATACACATGTATTGTTTTTAGACATGTCCTGATGTGATGAGTCCTAGCAAATGTGGATTTTAACATATGTAGTAATGCCGAAGTGTTTTCCCAAGGTGAAACACATAGGTATGAAATGTTTCATTCATACATATTCTGCTTAACATTTGGCATTTTAGGTCTTTTGGGTTTATCTTATTTTGTATATGGTCATATCTCAATTGTGAATTAAATTTGTAGTTTTGTAGTGCCTAGTGAACATAAATAATGTTATATGTTTACTGGTTATTTTGATAAACTCTTTTAGAAAGTACATTTTCAGCTTGAGCATATTTTCTATTAGATAATTTACTTGTATCCATTTGGTTCAGAGACACTCTTCACTTTATGGATGTGAGTTGTTTGTCAAGCATGAACCTATAAATAATTACTGTAAATCTGCAGTTTGTTGTTTCATTCCATCAGTTAAATTTTATTAATTTTCACTTTTTCCAGATTTTCTATCTTTTCTTCCATGGTCAATTCATTTTTGCATCTTCTTTAATAAATGTTTCCCCATATTTAATGTTGTCTTCAAAATGCTGTTACACTATCTAAAGACAAATTTATAATCTCCCTGGAATGAAATTTCCCACACTCTGCGATTAGGGATTAACTATTTTTCTCCTTGGGTAATTAACACAACTCTGCTTGACCAATTTTGTGATCACTTACATGTGAGTATGAACTTGGTCTCTTTATATTCTTTTCCATTTTTTAAAATTCTTACACCATATCACAATAACTCAATTATTATACTTTTTTTTTTTTTAAGGAAAGGTGCAGGTAGGAATGAAGCAAAGCAGAGACAGGCAGGCAGGGAGAGAGAAGAGGAAGAAGCATTTTATTTATTTTATATCATTGTTCATGTTGGTTGTTCTTCCTGTCCCTGGTTCTTGGGTCTTGAATGTGGGTCCTTGGGATACATGCGGACTGCTATAGGGGACTTACCAGTTAAGTCACCAGGGCATGCCTATTATACATGTTTCTTTCTTGTTAATTATATTTTATTCTTTCAATTCAAGAGGGTCTTGTCATAATTTTAGCATTTTCTTCTACGTAAAATTTAAACAGATCATGTTAATTTCCGTAAAACCTGTATGAATTTTATTGTGATTAACTTAAATCAATAACATGAAAAAATTAATATTTTATAATATTGAGTCTTCTTATAAGCAGATGAAGCTTCCCTCTATTTAAATTAGTCCTTGATTTTCCTCAGATATAGTTTACAGTGAGCTGTGTAGACATTCAACCCTTTAATTGATTAAATTTTTACCTAAATATTTGATGCATCTAATTCTGGTTTATTTTCATTTTTAATTGATTTTACTCAGATTCCATTCTAATTAAATTTTCTCTTTGGTACTCTCATAAAGTAATCAAAATATTGATGTGTATTCCATATGATTGTTGCACTTAATTACAGTAATGTACCTGTCAATTTCTGAATTTTTTTATGAATACTGAGAGTTTCCATACTGCATTTATAATTTTTTCAATTTAAATTATTTTAATATTAATGACAGTTACCCAGGTCTTTGGTGCAGAGCTGAGCAGCTGCGGTGTTAGCGTATATCTTGATCATTTTTCTTTTGCCTGAAAATGATAGATTTCAATGTGTGGTCATACATTATTCTAATTGCAGTAAGATATTTGCACCTAACCTTTATTAATGTGTATAATGGAGTACCATATTAACCCTGACTTGGGAAAGTTTTCATTTTTATTGAATGCTGGATTTCATCAAATAATCATTTGGGGCCCCATTGATTTTATCACAGAATTTTCAAGTTCTTCTGTTTATGTAATGACTACAGCATTTGTTTTTAAAAGACCATCAAGCTTGAAAATACATGATAGATACATACTTATTAACCATATTTCTCAATGTTAGAAGTTAAAAATTCTAAACTGAAATATGAAACTTCCATTTATAATGGCATCAAAAAGAACTGAATACTAAAAAATACGTTTAGCTAAAGAAACACATAGTTTGTGCTCTGAAAGTTAAAAAAATTGTTGAAGGGAATAGAAGATTTGAATAAAACAGAAAAAAATCCTGTATTCATGGAGTAGAAGACTTACTATTATTAAAATGGCAGTACTCCCCAAATGATGTGCAGTTCATTCATTTTTAAATTGAAAAGTTAAAATTAAAATGTATATGAAAATGCAAGGGACCTAGAATAGCAAAAGAAACTAAGTATACAAGAGTATAGTCAGAGTGGGCATACCCTGGTGGCCTAATGATCTAGTAGCATACCTGGGAATAGTCTCATATACATCCCAAGATTCCAGGTTCAAGACCTGGAGCCAGGGGCAACATTAATGTGAAAAACTAAACAATATAAAGTGCTTCTTCTTTCTCCCTCTTCCTGAATGTCTGCTTGCTCACCTTCATTCCTGACTGTACCTAAAAAACAAAAAAAAAAATATAGCCGGAGGTTTTATGTTTTCTAATTTCAGAGGATACTACAAAGTGACAGTAATCAGGAGAGTGAGATCCTTATGGCTCTCTGGAATAGAATTTGAGATTCCACAGCTAAACCTTTATGGTTTAGTAAAGGTAAACCTTTATGGTTAATTAATTTTTACTGTGGTGCCATGATGATTTAGTCACAGAAGAATAGTCTCTTTGTAAGTTATATATCAGATAAGGATCTTGTATCCATCGTACATGAAGAATTCTTAAAAATCAACAATAAGAAGATAAATAATTCAATTAAAAAGGAACAAAGGGTTTTTTTTTTTCCATAGAAGATATGTAAATGAAAAAGAAGCACTGAACCAGGTACTAAATATGACTAATTAACAGGGTAGAAATCAAATTCATAGTGAAATAACCTGTCATACACATTAGGATGGCTATAGGAAAAAATACAATTACAAGTTCTAACAAAGATACAAAGAAATTGAACTTTTATGGTATTTGAATTATGTCTCAGTTTCAAAATAAGCAAATTATCTTTATTATATCACAGAAGTAAAGTTTTCTATCTTATTTTATTAGCAGTACACATAAGGCACTATCCAAAAATGTTGGTAAAACCAGACTAAACAAAATGAAAAACGTCTGTTCATCAAACATGACAACTACCCTATTTGTTATATAATAATTTTAATACATTCTGCTTTATTTTATTTAGTTATTGTTCTTCCTCCTTATAAATTCTTGAAGTCAGGTTTAATTTCATTCATTGTTGTCCAATCTGATCTATGCAGTCTTTGTTCCACAACTTTTGCTAACTTACATTTCCTTTTAGTTTTGCTCCTCCAAGTCATTAGAAGTTTAATGCTCCTGAAATAATAATTACTTTATTAATAATAGCTCTTTATTGAGCAATTATTCTTTACAAGACACTCTGCAAATGTGTCTTACATTAAACTATTGAATATTATAACAGGAGCTTCCATCTCCATTTTGCACATGAGAGAAACGAGGTATAAACTTTAAGTAACTTTCCCATATTCACTGTGAGTGACAGTTGAGACTGAAGTCCAGGTAATCTCATTCTATGGTCTGGTTTTTTTAAACTATTTTGCTAAAATTCATATTCTCTACTACTTATGGTTGAAAAATAAATGGGAAAAGCTAACATGGAGAAATTGATTTGCAGTTACATCCTTTTCTTTTGACTTGTTCTAGCCTTTTCTATGATGACAAATATATGTATATTTATATATATATATACACACATATGTATCGGTGAATGTAAATGGTTATAATGCAGAAATGGAACATTTGTTTTTTTCCTTTTATCTTTTTTGTTTTATCTTTCGTCTGATGCAGCTTGTCTCTAAAACTCTTGTTTCCTATAAAAATCACATAAAACATTGATAATATACAGTAGAGCTTAGTTTTGGCAATTAGAAATGGTTTGGTAAAAAATGGGATCAACAATTATATTTGCTTGCTAAGTAATTGTTTCCAATTCACACTTCAAGTAATGCTTCCAAATAAGCAATATTACTGACCACATATTGGTCTTTTCTAACACATTTTTAACAGATATAAGTTTCTCTATTTAAATATATGCACATGGAGGAAAAGATGACAGCCTTTATAATATACCATGGTGGGTCAGATTTTTTCAAATGAAACATTTTATACTAGAATGTGGGACTAAACTGAAAGTTTTAGTGTCAGCATAAGAAAAATGCTAACAATTTTGACTGAAAGTCATCCATTTTCTTTAAAGATTTATATCAGTTTCTGAAGAAATTTATTTGTTTTTAGATGGTCAGATAAAATGTACCACGGAAATTATTATAAATTGTGCTGGAATTTTTGTTTTCTTTCATTATTCAACTTTAACTCTGAAATTACATGGTATTGTGCATGTGACTGAAATATAGGCATGGAAAAAAGTAGTATCAGGTTTTTCATACCAAGGGTTCAACATTGTGGACATCACTGAAGAAATCACTTTAGGAAGCCAAAAATGTAACTATTGTCAGTCTTTACTCTCTCAAACTTCTACTCCCTAAGGCAAAGTACCTGGCACATTTTCAGCTTAGAGTTACTAATAATTCATAAAATTTCCATTTACCCCTTGCACAAAGTCTTTGATAGTCTTATCACTAATGGAATGTCCTAACTTGAGGTAGTTAAACTATTCAGTATCACTTCTGTTTTTCTAGACAACATATCTCAAACTCCAGGCACTTGTCATAATTCCAATGGTTACCCTTAGGAGTCTGCACTACATGTCTAAGAGGATGGCCAATGTGTCCATATGGAGACATAGTGATTTGATGTAAGAATGGGATATTGGTTTTAAATATGAGTTGGCATTTTTTTGTGTTTAAATCAAGCTCTTGCTGGTTTACACACGCTGTAGTCTGTTAGATACTTGATTATTCTAAAAATCAACTTATTATATATGAAGTATATGTCAGATTTATTATCTGTTTCCTATAATTTTATGAGACTTTTTAACAAACTCCATTATGTCTGACTGACTCCCTGATGTCAGAAAGCCATTCTTGTTAAAATATTTTACATAAAAATGAGTTAACAAATCATTCAAATGACTTTGTTAAGCAGGGAAAAAAGAGTGGTACATAAAATATTGTTTAGAGTACAATTAAAAATATTATGGAAACTTTAAAACAACTCTGCCACCATAAAGGACCTGCTTATGAGAAACCAATATTTTCTAGCTTCACTTGTCTCCTATGAGTTCATTTTCCTTCTTTTTCCCTCCACCAGTGCTTAGTCAACAGGTTCATTGAATTAAGGCTTACACAAGGTCAGTTTTAGATAGACCACATGATAGTTCTAAGGAACAATCTTTTATGACTTCTGCCTAAAATGTTCTTAAGCAAAGTAATTGAGGTCATGAAGTGAGGTCCCCCAGCTGTGTGAAAACTTCAGGGTAGATGTCTATGTTTTTATTTTTATTTTCATATTTTCTGAGTAACCCACCACTATATAAGATAATGGTAATAGTCATAAGGATAATATAAATAATACTGATTCAATTTTTAAGGAAAAAAATAATGATAGAAAATATATTCTAAGCTAGTGTAATATTCTTGCTCTTTTCTGATGCATATATAAAAATAAAAACCTTCATGTCTCCTAAAACTTTTTAATACAATCACTTATCTATCTTTCCATTTTTATCAGTGTGATCCAGCTTAGATAATTTGGCCAAATGCCTGGATGATTTGCTCATAATGGCTTTTATGTTAACATATGGATACAACTGAAGAAGGGTGAAAATTCACAAGTAGAAACTCCAAACAGCTGTTCCTTTTCCCCCACAACAGAAATGGGGGCTATTTGGAAAATAAATGCAGTATGGTAAAAAGAAATAAAATATCCTAAAAAAAGGGAAACTAATTGGATGTTTGTATTTTAAATTATTTACAAAAATATTTCTAGCTCAGCAGTTTCAATGCACAAAAGAAGTAGAATTCCTTTATTAGGATAATCAGAAACTATATTTTAGTGCATCTACCTTTTTATATCCACTCATAACAACTATTGGTATACAGGTTAAAGTCCCTCTTTCTCTAATATTCTTTTAAGACAGGTCAAGCAAACAAATAAACATAAGACAGCATCAGTAGGAGAAAAGACCAAATGACATACATATGCAGAATTTACACAGTTGTAAGTTCTAAGGTGAATGGAACAGACCAAAGACTTATATCCTGTGCTGCGAATGGGAGAGGGGTCTGGGAATCAAGGAGAGAGGAGCAGGTTTTCACAGGAAGGGATGACTTCTATGACAAAATCTTGCCTCCATATTCTTCCCTACCTTAAGTTAGGCTTCACTGGTAAAAGCTTGTTTCTGGAGATGACTCTATATTTAAGCATAATTGGTAAGTATTACCGCTTATCTGGAGACCCACAGGGCCTTAATTAACCTTTAGCTCCACATACCAAGATGAAATATGTGGGAAACAGCTTGTCTGAACATCTTTGGGAAGACCAGTCTCACACAGCTCTCCTTTTAGCTGATGACTTAATCCATTATGTGATATGATGAGCAAGATATCTAAAGGAGAAAATGGTGTGCATATTTATTTTAGGGTATAAGTTATATCTCAAATTTTCAACTATCGTTTGAGACCTTTAAAAATATTAACCCTGCATATAACCTGGTGGAGCAGAGGTTAGGTCAATTAACATCCAATGAGCACAGGTCACATAACACTGGCCTTGAATTCCAGGTCTGGGGGGAAACAACTAATGTGAACAACTAAAAAAATAAGTCAAATTTCTTTTGTGTCCTCTCTCTTCCTGCCTACTCACCTTCATTCCTGCCTGTAACTTTCCTAAAAAAAACAAAACAAAAACAAAAACAAAAAAACAACCAATAAACCCTGATTAAGAATGCAAATATAAAAGAATATATCATCACATATTGACTATCACATTGTTCTTGTTCTCCTGGCCTGTGACAAACCAAGCACTCACTCTTTTGGAAGTATTTAGGCAAGTTTATTACTTCGACAGGCTCAGCAGATAAGGGTATGCTTATATACGTTAGAGCAAGCATGGGAAGACAGGTGTACATTAGAGTGGGAGGTTACAAGCACAAACCCAAGTACAATATTTGTAAATTCTTCACATGGGTTATACACACATTGGATTTGCAAGACACACACAAAATTCCATTTGAAAGCAATTAGGGAAGTTCTTTATCTTCTGGTGACTTATCAGTTGCCTGCAGCATTCCAGTAAGCTTAGATCACAGGATGTTTTATGGCTCTGCTAGCTCAGTGGTCTTTACAGCTATTTTCATGGCTGCTGGGAAGTGGCAGACAGATCTTTTCCCTTAAAACATGAGCCATTAGGATTTCGATAATGGAAATTTGTAGGTAAAAACATTAAGTCCTATTCATACTATACAAAGGTGATATATACCGTGTTTGAGAGAGAAGATCCTGAAACAGAGTTTTGTAAAAGTTATAATGCAGTCATGCTCAAGAGGTAAAATGAAATTCATGTTGACCATTAAAGCTAGAATTTAAATATAGCTCAAATATCAATTGTGAGAAAGGTTTTCAAAATCATCTTTACATAATAAGAATGAAAAGCTCCCTTTCCTCATTTTCAATAGATGTTTTCAATAAATGGAGTCTGCAATGAAGCCAAACTACATTTTCTTTCCTGTTAAAGCACAAACATTAGCAGAATTGTCAAGGTGTGGGTCTCTGAATTCAAGTCTTTTACAGAAAAGTAATTTAAGTAGTTTCAATGTCAACAAATGTTTTTCCTCGTTTATGAAATGTATTTATAATATAATATAATTATTTACATTTAATTTTATCCTAATTTTATTTGTTATAATGAATAATTAATGGAGAAGAGTCAATGGAAAATCAAAGACTGGTTGTAATTGATATATTTTTGAATTGCAAAATATGAAAAGTTTTTGTTTTCTTTTTCATATGTAAAGCCAAGTGCTTGATTACAGAACATAGATGAATAACATACTGCATAGATTTTTCTCTCCAACATTCATTCTTATGTCCTTCCTTTGCAAGAGAACTCTTAAAGCCATCTGCTTATTTGATTGTTATTAACCTAGGAAAGTGATCACAATCTCTTTAGATGTGATTAATTTAGCATGAAAATGAGACTCTTCCAGGCAGCAAGTCCTGAGGGTAATTGTGTGATTGACTTTGGAAAAGTTATCCTCACCATTTCAAAGAAACTCATAAGAAGAAAAAAGAAGGCTCTTTTCTTCTATTGGATATTAATATATTTCCATCTGGTTCCAGAACTTTGGCAGCAATCTTTCAAATAGGAAGATATTAGCAAAAGTAAAGTCAGCACATGGATTATTGAAAATTTTAAAAAAAATCAAAGAACTTTGGGCTCTTGATGATAAAATTGATCATTCTGCCTTCTGTCTTATGTGCAAAAGTAAGTTTTGCAATAATTTCAGAAATTTAAGCCTAGAGCTTCTGTTATTTGAAATAAAATATATTAATGATAGTGATTTGAGCAATTTAGCAACCAACCATTAAAAATATGGTTTTGGTTCATTTTTCCACTTTCGAGCATACTACTTAAAAGGGTTGTTGCCTTTAAACGGTTATGGTGGTAAAATACCAATTTCCCCCTCCATTATAATCTTTTACAATAATAACTATCATTATCAAATTAATTTTCTAGACATTCAAGGGATTGTCTGAATCTCTTAATCAAAATATATTGGAAATAAGTAAATGATGGGTACAGATAACATGTACCCGCAATCAGAAGACTCCATTTAAAATGAAACAACAAACAAGAAAGTATTTACTCATGAGAATTTGAACATGTAATCTATTTTTATAACTCCTCAACCTATTTTTTTCTACCAACATAAGCTTGCAGTTGCAGGTTTAATAATGCTTTGCAAAAGGAAAAACAAATGTATAAAAGGGAATCACAGGCATATAAACAGGTCACCAGTTCTAAAGGCTTAAATAATAAAAAGCATTCTTATACCTGTTTTAATTTCTGCACTGGTCCTAGGTCACTTTTCTTTCACTGTTTGTCTCAACCCCTATCTTTATCTTTCTTTGAATCTCAACAAAGGAAATAGTTCTATAATTTTTTCTCAAAGAATACATGAAAACTATTTTTCCTTTACTTGATTTGAACATGGTAAGTTTTCTTTTATTCACAAATGCCAAAATATATAAAACACACACACATCACACCATCTAGACAATACCATACATTTGGAATATATTACTTTGGAAAATAGCATGAAATCCTCTAAATCCTAATATTTTTTCCCTTCAAAACACCCTTTGATTTGAATTAAATTATGACTACAATCTAAGCCACCTAGAAATTCCTAGGCATGAGTCCAGGTAATTTAGCTGGCATGCCTAAGTCAAACCACTCCTACACAGTATGTAGGATGTAATTATCTTACTTAGGGTACTTTGACTTGAGAGGTTTTACTCCTATTCAAGCCCAATTGATTCTCTGTCCTAATTTTGCTTAAGAAGATTTTATAGAGTGCAGCAATGTCAATCAAAATTGATTGGGTCTTTTTCTTCTTTTAAAATCTCTGGACAGGTTTTAATAGAATCTTTGGATAATGCATATCCTAAATAAAGCTCTTATGTGAGCCTTTGTTGCCGCGAAACAACGTAGACATTATTAGTTCACGCATAAGTCTATTAAGCACCTAGAAGATGTGTTCGCTGATCTCAGGTGGGGCATGAAACACATAGGCACAAAAGTGATACAAGTCTAATATAGCCCATCTGGCATGGCAGTCAAAAGTCACATTTTTTTGATATTGGAATCTCAAATTGAATCAGTGTTACACTTATTTAGTGATGATATAAATTTATCCATTTAAAAATCTTGCATTTTTTACTGAAGATTTTGTGCAATGTTTTAGGCAGTGAGAAAGACAACAAAGATAGTAAATCATAAAATAGTATCAATCAGAAGTTCTACAATCAGTTTTAAAGGGAACTACTAACAGACGAATCAAAAATGTTATTCCACCCCAGTTTGACCCCAGGTAGAGACAAAGGTAGAGAGAAGCTAACAAAGGACCCCAATAAAGACCCCAGCTGTGAAGCACCTTAAAGTTGATTTCCTCTAGGAATGACCTAAACTTATTCTATTTCCTAAGAGTGTACTATCACTCTTGCTTCAGTAAATCACACTTGCTTTCTAGTGGCTATTCTGCTTTCTTTGTTCCCAGAGTGGGTGGGTACAACAAAATTTTCTCCCAAGTCCACAAGCACCCAAAAGTAAGGGCAAGCCCCCAAGACCCTTGTTGTAACAATACGTCTGACATATTTTCTGCAAGAGAAGAATTCCCTGTCACTTACTTGAAGTGCTCTGGCTTTTCAAAGGAGGTAACAGTAAAACTTTTGGGTTGCTCTTTGCAACTTGAAAAGCTCTAGGTCATCGAGATTTTTTTGTGTTAGTCTCTAAGGATATTTTCAGTTGTGTGTCTTGTGTAGTTCTACGATTCACTTGAGTTAATTTTTGTAATGGGCATAAGTTCTCTGCCTTGATCTATTATTTATTTATTTAGGTATTTATATTCTGCATGTCCAGTTATTTCACTATCATTTGCTAAAAGGCTGTCTTTTATCCATTGTATTGCATTTGCTCTATGTCAGCCATCAGTTGACTTTATTCATGGAATTCTATTTGCAAGACCTCTATTCTATTCAAATGAAGAATTTATTGATTCCATCAAGATCAAACCGTCTTCATTAAAATAGCTTTATAGTAAGTTTTTAAGTTGGATAGTGTCAGTCCTCCAACTCTTTGCATTTCCTCATTATTTTGTTCTTTTTTTAAGGAAAGGCACAGGCAGGAATGAAGGAGAGAAGTCAGGCAGGAAGAGAAAAAAGAAAGAAGCATTTATTTATTTATCTATTTATTTATCTATTTATTTATTTTCATTTAGTTGTTCATCTTAGTTGTTCCCCCGATCCCTGTTCTCAAATCCAGATTCTAGGGATGTAAGTGGACTACACCCAGCAGACTTTACCAACAAAGCCACCAGTGTACTCTTTATAGGCTTTATAGGATCAGCAGTGAAATTCTCTTTTTTTCCTTTTGCTATTAATAATTTCTGTACTTCCTCCTTTGTTCTTGGTTATCCTTATTACAGGTGTAGATATTTTATTGACCTTTTCTAAGAGTCCATTTTTAGCCTAATTGATTTTTTTTAAATACTTTGGTTTCTGCTCTAATTTTTATTATTTCTTTCATCTGCTTTCATTGGATTTAAATTGCTCTTCTTTTTCTAGTTATCTGTGGTGGATTCTAAGTTTATTTATTTTAAATTTTTCCTAAAATATTCATTCAGTGCTGTAATTTCCCTCTACATATTGCTTTCAATGAATCCCAAAATTTTTCATATTTTCACTTTAACTTAGTTTAAATTTTTGGAGATTTCATCATTGATCCATGTGTCATTTAGAAGTGCATTGTTTAATCTCCAAGCACTTTGAGATTTCCTCTCTATCTTTTTCTGATATTGATTTATTACTTAAATTACGTGGTGGTGAGTATAAACACTGTAGGATTTCTATTCTTTAAATACTTTTAAGGTGTGTCTGATGGCCCAAATATGGTCTATCTTGGTGAATGTTCCAAGTGAGCTTGAGAAGAATGTATAATCACCTATTAGTGTTGAATGAAATAATCAATAGCTGTCTATTACATCCAGTTGATTGATGATGTTGTTGAGTTCAACTATGTACTTACTGATTTTCTGCCTGCTGGACCTGTCCATTCTGATAGCAGTGTGTTAATGTCTCCAGCTATTATAATGCATGCATCAATTTCTCCTTGCAGTTTTATCAGTTTTTGCCTCATTAAATTTGACACTCTGTTATTAGTCACAAACATGATAATGATTGTTGTATGTTCTTCATGTATTGATATCTTTTTCATTAGGTAATGCCTCTCTTTATCTCTAATAACTTTCTTTGCTTTAAAGCGTACTCTGCCCAAAATTATTCAGCAACTCCTGTTTTCTTTTGATTAGAGTTAACATGGTATATCTTTCTTTATTCATTTATTTTAATCTACATGAATTTTTCTCTTATATATTAAAGTTGGTTTTGAAAGGGCTAAAACAAATCACCCCAAGTATTTCAGGTCGATCACTGAAGGTTATTTTGAGCAAGGGCAATGGAGAACAAAATGAGAGGCTGAAGAGAAAACCCTGCCTTTCTCCTTACTCTTGTACCTTCCTTAATCAAAAACAAAAAGTCAAAACCACTCACTAATCTTCCACTCTTCCCTAATCATGATGTGACCACTGTTCTCTTATCCCCTAGAAAAATGTAATTTAAAAAGCTAAACCTGTTTTTACTTTCAGAATTAAGGTAAGTCATCCCTCCTTCCTATGTGAAGATTGTCCCCCCACCCCCTTCTCTCTCCCTGATATCTCAAACTCACTTTCCCAGGTCTTAGCACAGGATAAAATTCTTTTGTCTGCCCCAGTTACCTCATGACGTAAATTTTCCATATGTATATTATGAAATTTGGACTTTTCTCTACTAGTCGTGTTTAATTTTGTTTGTCCCACTTGTAAAGAACCTCAGAGGATGGGGAAATTGACTTCACCCCCACAGTTTCTTGTAGATGACGGTTTGTGACGTACTCAGACAATTTCTCTTTTAATTGGTGTTTGGAATACTGGCATTCAAAGATTAATATGAAGGGAGTTATTATTTTCTATAAATTGCCCTTGATCTTTGTTCTTATATTTGTCATTTATTGTTTTTCTACAATTGGTAGTTTTAACTATTTAATTTTTTTCCATTTTCTCTCTTTTATTAGTATATTAGCTTTGCAGATTTTTAAAACTATTCAGTGGTTGCTCTAGAATTTGTAATATATATTCATAACTAATTCAAGTCTACATTCAAATAACACATGATATTTCACCAGGAGTGTGAGTATCTTATAAGAACAAAATTACCCTAATTGCTCCCTCTGTCCCTTACAGAGTAACATTTTATTTTCATTCATTTTACTTACACATAATCATACATAGACTATAGATATATTACAGTTGGATAAATGCCCATCAAATAATTCCAAAATCACTACCACAGCTGACTTTGGTTTTGACACTTTTTTTATCCTTTCAAACTATGTATTTTGCCTTCTAGTATGTCTTGTAATTGTTTTTTTTAATATTGAGCATGATATACTCAATAAATCCTTGTATTTAAGTAGCCTTTACGAATGTGGTGGTAAGTTTTTGGGAGAGATGAAATATTCTATGGTCCTGTGATTGAATCTGAGTCTTTAAATTAGTTTGTGCCCTCAGACTGAAAACTTTGCACTTGTTTTTCAGTTTCCCCTTCACACCTTAATTGAGAGGATACAAGAGTAGAGATGGACATTTCCCTTCCTTCACTGGGAAGGTTTGAGTCAGTTAGGATTGATTATTTCCCTTTCCATATGATGTTAATTCTGACAAAATCTCATCAAGTTAGGCTCTGTTTGGTTCTCCTTCCGGCACTACTTGTAGAGAAGAATAGAATGAATACCAGGAGTTGTGCCTGCCCAGCTTCACTGCATTTGTCAGGTTCAGAGACCTCAGACCTCTGCTCCCTGGGAGGCTGGATCACTAACTCACCTAAACAGCCCGGATAAGTGCCCACCTGTTAGACCACAACCCAGAACTAGCATAGTCTAAGGTCAGAACCAGTGCTCATTTAACCTCTGGACTCGAAGGTCACTGACCTCACCCTGCCAGCTAATGCCAGTTGCAAGTGCTCACTAGGCCTCAGGACTTAAGAACACTCAGGGTGCCTCAACTGGGACCCAGACTCATAATTCCTAAAATGTTACAGCTCTCTCTCAAGCGACAAAGCCAAATGGGTGCTCTTTAGAAGTAGTGAAGACAGCTTTATTATGTGCGGGCCAGACTGTAGAATCTGAGCTCCAAAATACTATTGGGGTACACTTATATTGGTAGGGGTGTGTAAATTTGAATAGAAATTACAAACAGAATTCAGTTATTCATCTGTGAATTCCTCACATGGGCAACACACAGGATTCACACAATTGCAAAATGCACATAAGGTTCCATTTTCAGTTGAAAAGAAAAAGTCCTTTTATCTAATCAGTAGCTTCCAGCCAGTCTAGACTGCCCGGCGCTTGATGGCTTGGTGGCCACTGTTGGTCCACAGTGGCTAGAAACTGGGGGTGCAGCTTCCTTTCTTCTACAAAAATACTTAAGTGGGCTACCCAAGTTGTATTCCAGGACTACACCTGGCCTGCCTATGAAGCTCCCTGCGCTGTAGAGCTGAAAAGCATTTAATCACCACGTGAAAATGCATCAGCATCACCACAGGAGGGCATCCTATAATCAAAAGGAGCTCAACCTCCATGGAAATCAAGGGACTGTCACCTGCCATATTGTCATACAGATAGGAAGAAGTTTAAAATAAAAGGGAAAGAAAGCCATAGTGCTAAATTGGAGGCAGGAAAGAAAGTCATGCCAAAATCTAAGTCACCAAAAATAACTTGAATGGCCCAAAAAGAGGAAGATGCCAGAGCTCACCAGAGAAGAACTCAATTGATGTGGATTGGGATAATCTAGCAGATAAAGAGTTCAAAATGATAGTTTTTAAAAAGCTGAATGAGGTGCAGGAAGCAAACGCTACTACCCAAAGGCAACTGGAAGACCTCAGAAAAGATATGACAGATCAAAGGGATTACTTCAGCAAAGAAACTGACGACATAAAGAAAGGCCTAGCAGAAATGCTAGAAGTGAATTATATTACAGATAAACACAGAGAGCTCCATAAACAGACTCAATTATGTAGAGGAATGAATATTAGATACTGAAGACAGCGGAAAAATGAGGAAACCCTATGAGAAATATCAGAACTATGAGAAGAACGAACATAATGATAATAGGTGTCCTATAAAGAGAGAAATATCAGACAGTATGAGAAGAACAAACATGAGGATAATAGGTATCCCATCCTGAGACGAGAGGGAAAAAGGAGGAGAAAACATATTGAAAGAAATAATAGCAGAGAATTTCCCTCATGTGCTATGAAAAGTAATCATGGATGTTCAAGAAGCAGAGAGAACACCAAAATTTCAAAATGCATATCAACCTACCTAAGACACATCATACTAAAACTAGCAAAAGTGAATGACAAAAAAAAAAAAACAAAAACAAAAAAAAAACAACACCATAAAACTACTCAAGGCTACTAGAGAAAAGAAAAACATAATATACAAAAGGCACACCCAGCAGACTTCATTTGATTTCTCAACTACCTTACTGCATAGGACTACCTTAGTGGGTAGGAGAGAATAGAACGATATATTCAAAATGCTAGAAGAAAAAACTACCAGTCAAGAATACTTAACCCTGTAAAAATATCATTCAAATATGTTGGAGAAATAATGGTCTTCAGTGGCAAACTTCAGTGAATTTTTCTGTCACCAAAACTGCCATTCAAGAAATCTTGAAAGAAGCCCTGCAACAGGGAAATAAAAAAACAAAGATCCACCAAGCCTTGAGAATGGTGATAAATAGGACAGCAAAAGAAGAAACAAATTTGAATTCAACAGGAGATAACACAAAAATAGTAAAAGGGAAAAGAAAAGCAGGTAAACTCTACAAATATGTAAGTATGACATGGTATCAGCTCACAAAGTCTGTCATAAAACAATACAGTTAGAGAAAACCCACAAGACAGGTACAAAACTCAATTCTAAAGAGATACATAGCCAGGAAGAAGATAAAATAGACAATGAAAACCATCCAAAGGAAAAAACAAACTTATAAAAAACAAAACAAAACAGGAAATGAAGCAACAGGCAGAGAAAAAGCGTCAGAGAACAAACTCTCAAATGACAGTAATAAAGCTCTAGATTTCAATCATCACTCTAAATGTGAATGGAATGAACTCAACAATCAAAAGATGTAGAGTGAATCAATGGGTTGAAAAACAGGACCCATCAATATTACGCCTACATGAAACATGTATCAGATCTAAAGAGAAACATAGGTTGAAAGTCAAGGGCTACAGAAAAATATAACAAAGCAACAGTGATGAAGGGAAATCAGGAATACAAATAATATTAGACAAAACAATTTTCCAACTAAAAAGTGTATCATGAAGCAAAGATGGACACTACATTATTGTCAAGGGAGTAATCTATGAAGAAGAAATACATATTGTCAACATATATGCACCCAACCAGGATGTACCTAAATACATGAAACAAATACGGACAGAATTAAAGGCAGATATTGACAGTAACAATAATGGTAGGGGGCTTAACAATCCATTTATGCCAGTAGATAGATGGTGCAGGCAGAAAATCAACAAAGAAATAAGATCCCTAGTGAAACTATAGATCACATGGACCTAACAGGATGTTTTACCCCGCAAAAAAGAATATACATTCTTCTCAAATATAAATGGAATATTCTTAAGGATAGACCATATACTATGACACAAATCAAGTCTCCGCATTTTTATCAAGATTGAAATTATAGAAAGCATTTTCTCTGATCACAAGGGAGTGAAATTAGAAAAGAACCAAAAGATCAAAACTTGCAGCACCACAAAGATGTGGAGATTGAACAACATGCTTATGACTCACCATTGGATCATGGATGAAATTAAAGATTAAATTAAAATTTATCTGGAAACAAATGCAAATTTGGAGATGAGCTTCCAGAACATATGAGATATGGCAAAAGGAGTTTTGAGAGGAAACTTTATAGCCATACAGTGCACTAAGAGAGAGCTCAAATTAAATGCCCAACCTCACACCTGAGGGAACTAGAGAGGGAAGAAAATTTAAAACCAAAATCAGCAGAAGGAAGGAAATAATCAAAATTAGAGCAGAAATAAATGAAATTAAAAACAAAAAGAGTATCCAAATGATCAATGAATACAAGAACTGGTTCTTTGAAAATAATAAACAAAATCAATAATGTGTATTATTGATTGTATTATATATACTGTATTATATATACTATAAATATACGTAAGATATATATATTATATTTATATACGTTTGCATCATTATATATTTGTATTGGTAACATTAAGGATACTCAATACTTAGCTTCATCTAACAGATATAATGTTAGAAATATTTATAGTCTCAATAGAGGGCTGTATAAAAGAGTTAATGAGTATACAGCAGCCTACAAAATAGTTCCAGAGTATTTTTCAGCTATGATATATCTTCAACCAAATTATTATTCCCAGAGCAATCTTCAGAAAAATATTCAATTTATTCATCTGAGAAATTTCTCAATAGGGAATATGAATTATTATATCTGCAGTTGAAGTAAAATGATAAAGAAATGGTGGTTAGATAATCCATATAAATAAAACTTTCTCCTGACACAACCAACTGATTAAGCTTATGCAAGTGAATATTACTGTGGTTTCTGGACTATGAATTCTAAATTGAAAGACTATTTCAAAAGAAATAATAAATATACTTTAAGAAACCATTTTTTTTCTGGGAAAAACAATGACTATTCAATCAAATATCTTTTGTAATAATACTCATATTTCCTTCTGAATCCTTTAAGTATTCCCATGTCATTCTGTTAATAAAAAAGTTTAGCCAACAATGGAAAATAGCAAAAATAGGAGTTATTCGAGAGATAGTCATTTAACATAGAATGCTGATAAATTTCTGTTTCAACATTTCTTTGAATATTTACTTTTTACTTAATGACAGATGAAAAAACTAGTATAAAGGAAGAACACACACAAAAATATATGCCTACTTGGGTAGATACCAAATGTCAGCTGAATGCCATGTTTAATCATTGAATGTTCTCTTTGAATGAAATATAAATTATGCCTCACTTTTTCTCACTTTGTCTGAAATTTTTAACAAACAAAATAATTAATTAGAATGTTGTTCAATTATCCAAAATATACATTAATAAAACAAAAATAATTAGGAAATAATAATCCAAAAGTAGCTTATATAGAAACAATACTACATGTAAATTTAATATACTATGTGCTATAATATGCTTATATTATACTTTCATGATAATTAAAAACAATCTAATTTTAGTAGCAATATCATATTCTTTTCTATCACATCCAAGTCTTGCATATACATAATTCCAGCATAAGTAATCTGGAATGCTAGGTGGCAACAGCTCTAATTCCTATAAAATGCAAGAAAAACAGCATAAAAATATCGACTCTTCCTCTTGTCTTTTTTTTGTTGTTGTTGTTAATTATTTTGGCTTTGAATTCACCTCTAGTATCTCTGAAGATAAAATTCTTGACCTATAAACTTGAAAAAAAATGTCTCTCAGACTTGTTGTGGAGCTCAAGAGAATTAAAAGTGAATGAAGGTATATTTGAGAGGATAAAATATTCTATAAATGTAATTATTTTTAAGGCGATGGTTTAGAAACTATGCTTGGAAGATCCCTAGAGGTTTCTAAGACAACTTAGAAAATAAATAGAAAGGTAAGAGTGAATCAGAAATGACAGAATTACTTGAATTTTTCTACCATTATTTCTTTTATATATTGGACTGGTTTAAGACATTTTAAAGTCATTCATAGAGTGGTATCATTTTCTGTCAACAGTATCCAGATTATGTTGACATGCTGATGATCTATACTTCTACAGTAAGAATTTTTGAGATAGATATCTATTTTCCTCTAATGTAACAGTCTAAACATACATGGGAAGTTTTAGAGACAGATGGCTCTGTTCTACGGATCATTCCAAGATAACTGCTGTAAGTTACAGCCGTCTCCCATGATGAGAAAAGAAAAATAAATTTCAAGGCTAGTCGTTTTGAGATGACTTAAAAGTTGCATATGTTACTTCCCATTGGTTCAAATTCAGAGCTGACAACACTTAGCTGAGAAAGAAGTGTTGCCATGTAGCCATGCCCAGTGTAAAACCATTTTTTAAAGAAAAAAATAAGTGAGAACGAAAATAGCAGTTTCTTTATCACACTTGTAATATCATATTGTGGTTTGTTTTAGTTTTTCATGGCTACATAACTCACCAGGTAAGTATTTCATGACAGTGCTTCAGGTAAAGAAGGTACAGATTTTTTTAAATAAGAATTATTTAGAGGATAGGCATTCAGATATTGCTGGGAAATGTCCAGTTTAGGCTATACTCTAAAATTATATAAACTCTTCCAACTTTATTAAGATAGTATTGATACTAACATTAACACATATATATATGTATTGAAAAAGGACAACTGCAATAGAATCAGTTAACACTTGACATAATTACTGTTTTTTATAATGACAAAGACATTTAAAGTCTGTCCTCTTAGCAACTTTTAAATATATAATATCGTGTTATTAACTACAATCACCAGCAGTTACCTGTCTTGTAACTCAAAATGTGTGCTCTCTGCCCAACATCTTTCATACCCCGTAGCCTTTAGCATCTGCCAATCAACTCTATGATTAAGATTTTTTTGGATTCCACATATTAGTGATATCATACAGTATGTATCTTTCTGTCTAATTTGTTTCATTTAGCATACATTTTCATACATCCTTGTTGAAAATAGAAAAAAGCAACACAAGAGCAGAAAAAGAACAGAATAAACGTTTTTTAAGACATGATATATTTAGAAAATTAATGGCAAAATAAAATATATAAATCTAACAACATCAGTTGTATCATGGATTATGAATACATTAGCAGTGTGATTACACACTCAATTATAAAACAAGGTCCAGTTACAGGCTCTCTGAAAGAGATACACTTCAGAGATAGAAATAGGTTCAAAGAAAAAGGATGGAGAAATGCAAATTCCTTGCAAACTGTAGCTATCATATAGTAAGAGTAGCTATATCAGGCCAAATAAAGACAAAAATAGGATAACTAAAACAAAGTGGGATTTTTATAATTGAGTGATTGATCCATTAGAAAGATATAAACATTGTAAACATATATATGAACAACAAATTTTACAAAAGATAATGCAAAAACTAACAGAATAAAGGTTTTTTTCAACAATAATGATGGGATATTTCCTTATCCTACTCTGAATGATGAGAGAATTAGATGGACCATAAGTGAAGATGTAGCAAAAAGAAACACCACAGACCTAAAAGTTTCTATAGGACTCTCAGACCAACAAGTCCAAATACCCATTCTCCTCAACAGCAATGAAAGTGTCCTCAGGAAAAACCTTTAACTAGGCCATAACATAATTTCAATCCTTTTAAAAATACATTCTCCCCCAGAACATAAAATATGTGGAAAGTGAATAACATACTCCTAAATAACCAAAGTGTCAAAGAAGAAATCAGAAAGGATAAGAGAAAATACTTTGATGTTAGTGAAATAAAGATTGGACATAAAAAATATATGTTAACTTGAAAATTCTGTTAGCCCATCTCCATAGTATATTTGAAAGTTATAAGGAGAGTAAATTTTATTCTGATTTTTTTCTGTTTTTCTTTTTTTGCTATCTAAACTATACTTATTAGAGTGATTATTTTACAACATACAAGTGAAGTCATTGCACTGTATAAAATTATATCTGCTATAACTTGGAAAATTATATTGTTGGTTAGAGTTTCTCATAAAGGTTCAAGTGATTAATGCTGCTAAATGGTCAAGCCTTCTCTTTCTGTGTCATTGAGTTTCTGAGAAGTATTGGTAAAGAAAGAATGGATGTGCAAAATATGTGTTGTGGATAATACCCATGAATGTTAAAAGGGGGAGATATTGGAGTAGATGAGGAGATTCCCCTGAGTATAAGATAGCTTTGATACTTTGTTAAGGATAGAAAGAAGAAAAGAAGAGAGATTGAATGACACGAGTCTCAGATCACTGAACAATTTTGAGAAAGCTTAATTCAAGGTAATAAGTAGCCATTAAAATAGGGCTTGTCCAGTAGAGGAGTCCTTTATGGGTATGAATAACCTACTTAAGTATTCTGACAGTACTGGTCATTGACTAGGAAGCTCCTAGAAGAAGTGTGGCTTTGGCATGAATCTTGCACTAAACCAAAGAAGCAGTAGCTGGTGATGTTGATTTTAAATTGAAGGAGTTTTGCTTTTCTGCAAATTTGAGAAATTTGTGGCCACTATTTTTTTAAATTGTTTTCTTGCTTACACAACTCCCTTTTAACTTCTTCTGCTGCTTAAATTCCGCATGTATTTATGTATTCTTGATATTACTCAAAAGATTACTGAAATTATGTTATCACAGGTTTATTTTCTTTGTTTCATTTTGCATAGTTTATATTGGTGCACTTAAGTTTATTAGTTTTCTTTCTGAATTGTCTCCTCTTATCTTTGTCTTAACTGATGAATTGATAAGAGATACAAAATTATTGAAAGTGTTGGTGTTGGGTAAAAATAATATATGTAGCTATGATTTTTTGCTTCATATTATACATGCATTGATATTTTATAAGCATTCTTGTACTATTTTTTTAATTTAAAATGTAAAATCAATTACCTGTTCATCAGATAAACAATGTCATTGAAACCTGAGAGACATTTGATATTATCACAATTTTAAAGGAATGCTTATGGCACAGTACGATAATTATTTCTATTGTTTATAGCAATACTCTAATCATCACATTGTTCTAAAATCCCTATCTTAGCCAAGTACAATCATTATTGACTTTTTTAAAGAGCATTTGCAATCAAATTATTTTCTCCCTATTAGTATTTTTATATATGGAGAATCATCTGCAATAAAAAGTTTTTATTATCACCCTATAGTTCATTATCTTTCAGTAATGTAAACTAAAAGTCTGAAACTATGTACTCATGTATTTACTGATAGTTTTTTTGTTTTGTTTTAGGGATAGTCATATAAATGTGTGAGAGACAAATGAGTCTTAAATATTTATAACGAAATTCTTCATTTGAAGTGACAGTTATGTTTTAAGGTAGAAAATGATTGTAGTGATGCTTTTATTGAATACTCAGTATTACAAGAGTTTCATGAGCTACAAAGTACTGTCTTCCCTCCAAACATAACTGATATTAGGGAGAGAATACCCTCTTCTAGATACTCATCAATAAGAGAAAATGTTCAAGTTGTCTGTGTCTCTTCAATAACTTTGAACAATTTATGTCGTTTCACAGACTCTGCCAAATGTTTTGTTCCCCATCACACACACACAAAAGTATGTTGCTAAAAATGCTTAAGAAAGGAGATAACCAAGAATAGGACTCTTGAATAAAGAACATACTTACAGTCATGATCATGTTCTTTCTAAAGAGACTCTGTTTACCATCATTATACAAGAAAGATCAAAGCAATAAGAGGAAGTTTAATAATACTCTATAGCCATTCATTCTTTCCTTTAGTTAAAAATTATGAAAACTCATTGAAAATTTATGATTTGGTAGCATGGGCTACAAAATGTAATAATATACACCTGATGAGTTTAAGAAGCTTGTGGACTAAAGAGGACATAAATACACAATCCTATAATATTAATCACATACAATGCATAGTTGAAATATACAATATACTGTCATGTATATTTGCTATACTAGTTTCGTATAACTACAACATTAGTTACATAAAAACACAGAATGCTATAAAAATGTAGAGTAGGGAAAGTCAAGTCTACCTAAATGAATCACAGGAACAGAATAACTTATTCTGAAGCTTGAACAATTAGTAGGAATTTGTCAGAACAAAATCTACTGGAAGGGAATAACTATTAGAAAATGAGTCACTTTGCCTTACATGCACACCAATGATGATGTTATGCATCCACAAACACAAGAGAGATGCTTTAAGAAACTATGGACATTCTTTGAACCCTTGTGAAACTCTGTCCTCTAACACTTATGCTGAGTATACTCTGGGACAGGACAGAAAAAGATCGGCCCTTAAAGATGACCTAAACATCTATCTCACTCATTCTTAGATTCAACTCAACTTCAACTCTTCTTTGAACACTTTCCTGATATCTGAAGAAAATAAATTCTTACTCCTGAGTCTTCACATTATTTGAATATATTATGCTGGTAGCATATTCTGCTTCACATTAAAAATATTTTTATTTGTATTTTATGTCTCATACAGTTTTTGTTTTCTTCTTTCCTCTGGAAGGCTTAATTTGTCTTGCATATGATACTAGCTTAAATATGTGCTTAATTTCATTCACTGACTCTTAGCACATGAGATGATTTATTATACTTCATTACAGATTTTCAGCAGGTAGATTAAGGTAAGGATAGTTACTTTAAAGATCAGACAAGGCAGTATGCATTATATAATGGAATAAGAACTTTGGATATTTCAGGAAAATATTTGTTGTTTTTATAATTTTCTTGAAAAATGAGAGCCTTCAATATAAGTTGAATGTTCCACATGTTTCAAATATCAGAAAATAATCTGTTATTTTATTGTGCTCTTTTTTTAAACCATTGAACTTCATGGGGACCTTTTGAAAATCTCGTGTTTTTTTTTTTAATATCAATAGTCTAGTATGATTTCCTTATTAGTCTCCTGCTAGTGAGTATAAGGAATCATTATCAATCATGTCAGCAAGGAAAGGATATGATATATGTCAACTGAGCTCCCATTCTAGAGAGTCTTTCTATCTACTGAAACAATAGTGTTTCCTGAAATTTGACAAGACTCATCCTTTAAGTTGTGAGAAAATAATCAAAAGTTCAATAGGAGCATAACCAGGCAGCATTTTTCTCTGTTAAAATGATATTTTTTGTGTCAATCAATCTTCTGGTTTGGGGCATGTTTTTTCACCCAAATAGATGAATCACTGAAGTCAGCTCTTGATCTCTGGAGTCTATAATGCTACACGGATAAACATGTGGACAATAATTTTCTAGGTATTAAACTTATTTTTCTAATGTTTCAAATATCAAATTTTTATCAGTTTGCTATTCTGTGTGGAACTAGTTTTAGTCTTTTCTACTGAGGATGATTGACAGAGATGATATTCATAACAACAAAAGTAAATTGAAACTCACATACCATTCTAAGAAAGGTCCAGAAATTCAGTTGTGCAAAATGGGAGGTCATGTTTTCATGAGGCTACTAAAATAACTGAAGAGAGTAAGTGACAGAGGTCAGGAGTCAGTGGCCAATCACATTTTATTACAAGTTGCTTTATTGTGAAGTACATTTTCACAGATTTTCTGTATTTATAACCCTAACAAAGGTGAGAAGAAATGTTATTCACTGATGAAATAATTTTTTTGTCTCACAGCAGTTATAGTTTATACTTTTCTATATGCTTTATATTTTTTCTCATCCTATCCATGGAGATGTATGTGATGTATTTATCTAAACTTATTTACTATTCTTTTATAAACTATAAAATAAAACATTATTGTGATTTTAGAAATCTAAGTTTACTATTCCTTAATAAATCATACAATATTTTGATTATTACAGTTTTAATTTTGGACAGTAAAAACTTTTTAAAGAACTCTTATTCACTGATAATATAATAGATAGGAAGATTAAAAAAATCAGCCAGCTTCAATTATTTTGATTTCTCAACCTTGAGAGCAATTTGGGTCATGGGTTAATGTTTATATATACCTCCAAAGACCTGAACACAATTTTGGATACAAAAAATCCTTCTTGAGTATAACAAAAATAATTTTGAGTTCACTTGATATTGTAATATAGAATATTTTGGGAATAGTCAAAATCTAAGTGATTGCTCATATAATATACTATCTATGAGATGTTACACAAAATATGTTGCCCCACAAGAGAGAGGAGAAACAGGAGTAGACAGAGAAGGGATGTATTGATAAACTTCAAGGTCTCTTTAATCTATAAAATTTCATATTACCCATTTTTCACCAATGTTCAGATTTATGAGATTGTGAGTAATCTTTTGAAATGTAGATAGATTCTCTATTGTTATGAACACTGCAGACTTCTCTTGAACGTCCCTTACTTAGAGCGAAACGACATCTAGACCCATTTCCAAGTCTTGCACAACAGTTAATTTCAGAGCAGTTATAATACAAATTAGATTAAGTTAGATTAATTAAATTCTGTTAGACCAGAAGACTAACCACAGTAAAGTTTTTACCATGATAGATGAATTTGTAGGGGACTTAGGGAATTTATGTGTGTTTGTTTGGTTGTTGAATTGTATAGAGCAGGAGTAATATAGTACCATCTGTGCACTCTAATAACTGTTAGCCTTTGGTGGGGGAGAAACTCTTGTACTGGTCTCTTGTCATGCTTTTCAGAAACTATACACTCTTATGCTTCTAAATTGCAACTTCTGATACAGCTGAGGGCACCACGTGCTGAGTTTGAAGGTTTATTTTTTTTTTTTCTCTTGAGAGTCTATTTTCTCTTGTGCTCTAAGGAATTTTTCAGATTTGTTCCTTGGTAAGAATGTTATTGCCTTTTTTTTTTTTTTCCTTCATTCAGTTGTTTATTTTTTCTTAAAACCTAACAACAGAATTTTTCATCTTTCTTTCACCCCTCTGGCAGCACACCAAAACTGTGGAAACCTAACAAGAATTTGTCTTATTATTTTGGTTTGATTAGATCTCTCTTTTGGATCAAGTTATAATTTCTCACTTGTTTTTCTCACTTCTTTACTTTGAAAAAAAATTCAATTTCCCAAAACAGTTCTATGAGAGGAAAAATAGGAGCTTTTCCCAGGCCAAAATATGTGTAAAAAAAGGTCACATTTTCTTTAAAAAGGACATGTCCCTCTATGAGAGCTACGTGCATGTGTGTATGCATGTGTGTGGAAGTGCATGTGTGTGCATTTGTATGAATTCAGTCTACGTGTACTTGCTATGACATGAGGATTTAGAATGAAAGTTATAAAATATATGTAACAATAAAATCATACAAATCCCCTTGCTTCATAAGTTTATAAACCTGTTGAGTAGTCAAGATAAATATGTATAAAACATTTAGTAGTCAAGCCATTGTTCTAAAATATATAGTTTGGATGTTAAGACTAGTTTATTTTTCTTATTCCCTAGACATTAAATATCTTGCTGTGGCAGAAAGTCATATTATGTCAATGACTGCATAGTCTTCTATTTTATGTATATGTTCTGTATGCATATATTACATATATGTTAAATATATAGATATGCACATATATGTGCATGTATGATTATTTTAAGATTTTGTTATTGTGCAGAAAATATAAGCCATTTAAAAAATTTTACTACTACTATTAACTCTCCTATGTAGTCCACATGCACTTATATCTATAGATGTATTCATATGCCTTTTTCCAATAAAATTTTCTTAGGATAACATCCTATTTTCCAAAAGAGAACAATTTTCTCTTTTGTTAAAAAAAGGGTGTCTTTAAGGTTTATTTTTGACAGAGACCACTTTATGACACACTAATTGCAATATTTCTCATTATATAGGCTAAAGATAATGGCTTTTGTTTTCAATAGGTCTTTCTAGTGAAAAAGTCAACATTTTTATATGTTTAATATCTTCATGATTCTTTTGTGAATAGCCTAGTTGTTGCATTTCATTATTTTCCTACAAGAGCGTTCATTTTTATTAAATAAATTCTAAAGCAATATATTTTAGGACTTTAATTCTTTAACTGTTGCATGTATTATAATTTTTTAATCCCAACTGGTTTTTGCATTTTGATTTTGTTAATTATCCTTGTGTTACATTATAGCATATTGCAGCTTCCAATACTTAAATCCTCTCTTTGGACCAACTGATCACTCTTTTGTATCATTATAACTTCACTTGTTTTTCTCATTTATTCTGGAAAATATAGTTTACTCTGAGTTTATTCTAAACTCTTCTTCACCATGGATACTTAAAGAACAAAGAGAAATTTCTAGGGGGTTAGGCAAGGAAATGAGGAAACGATCAAAGGCTCAGAGAGTTCTGCGTGTCAACGTAGAATGACACCTTCAGGGATAGAGCACTTTACTGCAAGATGTGCATATATTCTAAACCAGAAGTCTGTTTAAGGAAAGATACAACACTTATGCTTTCATTTTATCATCTTCTCTTTATTTTTCTTTCTCTTCTTTTTGTTTGACTTATTCAAAAGTGCCTATATATTTGGAAACACATATACTGGCAATAGAAAATAAAAATATTATGTAGGCTACATATGTAATTTTAAATTTTCTAATAGCCATAATTTAATAAAGCAAAATGAAACAGATGCTTAAATAATTTTAATCATATATCTTATTTAACTCAATATATCCAAAAGATGATTGTAGCAGCATGTAATCAATATAAATGATTGAGATGCTTTATAATCTCTTTTTTCCTATAGTCTTTGAAATCTGATGTGTTTTATACTTACAGGGCATCTCAATTGAATAGCCATGTTGAAAGTGCTTCATAACCACTTGTGGGTAAGTGGTGCTCTACTGGAGAGCACACATTCAGAACTTTTCTGTGAAACAGCAAAACCTTCTTTATTACCTGTGATGTCCTTATTTTCTAAAAGCATATTTGTCTTTCCTGAGAAACGATGACAGCAATAAATATGGTACCTCAGTTGATGGGAAAGTGATGATGAATGTTCACATGAATTACACAAGAGGCAGCATATTTCACTCACCTTTAAAATTCTCCACTTAATTATAGAATAGTGGATATTCAAGAAATATTTTAGGATTAAATAAAGCAATGAATTTCAGTAGACGGGTTGGTATTCATTAAAAGAGGTGAAATGATCAAACTACGTATTGCTGACAATAAGAACATCCTCCCTGAATATGGCTGCTGAGAAGCCCTTTTTATTGGACTCATTAAATAAAGAGAAACATAGTTTATATTTCTTTAGCGATTTATATTTTTGTGCGTGTTTAATAAACACTATTCAAGAAATTCAATATTTTTCCACATTCATAAATAAGGACACGTTTCAGAGGTAAGGTAGTTTACTCAAGACCACACAGCTGGCAAATCGTGTGGACAAAGCCGAGGCAGAACTTCATATTTACCCTGCCAGCTCTTTTTAACAACAGCTCTGAAAACAAAGGAGTGAGGAGAAAGACATCATGATTAAGTTTTCAACATTGTTTCATGTGTCTGGCAATTTAAAGTATCTTTAAAAAAAAAAAAAGCAAAGTAAACAGCATCAAGAACACACAGGAACTCTATGTATGTCTTGCTTCAAATCAATGGAGCTAAAATATATGTAGCTATTCTTTTTTCTCCTAGTTTTGAAACACTGAGAAGAAATTTCTAAAAATGCTTTGTTTCTAACAGCTTCCACTAAAATCAAGCAAACAATACACACGCATGCACGCACACACACACAAGTAAAAAATGTTAGAATTGCCTGTTTGGCCTTATTTATTCATCTTAGCTAAAAAGCTGGTTTTGTTAATTGCTATTCTGAAATAAAACATGTGAATCTCCTTTATACTATGATTACTTCAGCCATTGTTTTAGAAGCACTGAAATTGTTACTCTGAATCTTCGTTTCCACATTTTTCCATGTTGTAATTTTAGAGTCAGTTAAATTTTCTGATGATCTGATGATGTAGTGGGATGAAACTACAGTTCCCATGTAAATATCAGGTTGCCAGAATAAAAACTATTGTTGAGAATTATATACCAACAGAAAAATTACAAGAGTTCTATAAAGGAAGCATTCACATTTTATTTCTAAATTATTCTTGCAGCATTTCTTAAAGAATATTACACAAGTAAGTATTGCACATTAAAATAATGTGCATGCATACATTCAAATAAGTATTTTATTAGTGGTGTATTTGGACTCAAAAGCAAACCTTCAACTATTTCCTATTGTCAAAATTAGCTTCCCTATATTATTAAATTAATTTAATCATGAATCTTCTAATATATAATCTGCAATAATTCCTTGGCATTAGATTAGATTCATGTGAAATTTTTCTTTCAAAGGGGAAGAAAATATGTTTGAGGTTGCTATACTTTCTGCAAATTTTTACATATTAATTCCCCCTAGATTAAAAAAGAGGAGACAGGTATTTTTAATTGAGAAAATGAATGAGCTTAAAGCTTTTGAAGCTTGCATTAGAGTTATTTTGATGCCATCACAATGTCAATGGGCAAATAGTTTTGACTGTGATCTTGACAACTTGTGATTAAAATCTAAAAATTCCATTCCTTATTTTTCAATTCTCTGTTTTAGAATACTGATGGGATCATAGAAATGAGGCAATTAATTTTATTTATTGGTGTTGTATACAGCTGCTGATACCACTGCTAACTAACAAGACAAATGTACAATAGGGGCCTCCTGTTGGCCTCTGGGAATCATTCTTGTCCTGTGGATAATATTATTATGATGGTGTGATGCTCTGGGTTCTAAAAGGAATGAATGCACACTTTCTAAGTCAAATGGGAAAGTTGACATCGTTTATTCATTTTGCAAATCAACAAAATCTTAGAAAGAATGTGCCTCTTAGGGGAAAATTCAGGTACATGGTAGTGTGGGAATTTTTATTAGGGAGAGCATTGCCCCAAAAATGAAAGTTATCATTCACAATTTCTCCATTTCAAGAAAATTTGTGGAGATATTATGTGCTAAGAAGTGTCTGTGCCTGAGTTTGAACCTTAATGGAAGCTGTTCTGGAGCCAATGTGGTACTGGTGATTATAATAAGAGTAGAAAAGCTCACAAAAGATAAATTGAAGGGAAAGTATTCTAAGCCAGGTAACCTGCTCCTTCCCGTCCTAGACTCTCTTTTTTTCTGCTAAACACTTAGAGGTTTTTTTCTATGTTTTAGTTTAATCTCTTGTTTGTAAGAAGAGATTGTTTCTCTGGAAAACAAATAACAAGATGGAGGTGATATTAGTGTCCTTTCCAAAATGACATACTAATATGTCATATCCAAACATAACATTCTCCCAAGTGTTCTTGAAATCAGTGTAGCTTCGCCATGGTCATGATATGACCATGAAAATTAAGAGAGTCATTTAAACAACTCTGGTGCTCTAGAGGGGGAAAATGTTTAACCATTGCATTTGTTTTTAAACAGTGCGGAAATTTTTGTTTTCTCTTCACCTGTCCTCTAAGATGTATTTCTCTTTCTGGCTACAGAGCCAGAAAGGAGTTTGGTGTGCCAGGTATACTATAGGCGTTACTTAAGAAAAGCATTTCTTAAAGACAGTTTCCTTATTCTGTATCACGGCCATCTCTAATTTCTAAATTATCTCCCAGATAGTTTTATTTTTATTCAGTGGTACCTGATCATCTTTCTAGGGGTAGCCTGTAAGTAATTTGGAATGTTTCTACATTCATGTTTTTCCTTAAATTACAGGGTTTCCCTCCCTTGGTAGTAGAAAATGGATCTAATGTTTATGAGGTTACTTGAATTTTTACTTTTCCCTTTCACATCGATGTTTTAACTCAATGGAGAAATGAAGACTCATGGTTAAATGTCAGCACTATTTCAGTGAATAAGAGAGTATAGTGCAACTATTCCAATGGTCTATTTCTTTGCAACCCAGGAAAGCATTAAAAAGACCTCTGGTAGCTATAGCAACGTAACCACAAGATGCTCAATTTTAGACACTCTTTTTGTATATCCAATTCCCTCCTCATTTTGCAGAAAATCAGAAA
The DNA here is from genome assembly GCA_004363575.1 of Solenodon paradoxus. NCBI lineage: Eukaryota > Metazoa > Chordata > Mammalia > Eulipotyphla > Solenodontidae > Solenodon > Solenodon paradoxus. The sequence goes on from RJWH01000124.1 coordinate 80,602, forward strand.
CTAATGGGACACAGCTGTTTTCACTTTGGTTTGCTTATTAAGCTAAATTCAAATTGTGTCTTGTTTTATTCATTTAATTAATAGGGTATCAGCTTTCTACATACCAGTATATTTTATTTGAATTCCTAAGATAAATGAAAAAGATGCTGAAGAAGGATTTGTCTCTTAAGACACACAGAAAAAATATCCAGGAAGTAATTTTAATTACTTCATTAAAAATCATTCTCAAATTAAACAATACTTAATAGCTGATATGCCTTTCACTGAAAAATAAGTTATTAAATCTAACTAGAGAAAGATAGTAACAAAAGAGAACCATTGCTGAAAATGCTATTTGATTATATAGTTGTTAAGATCAGTTGTCTGATCCATTCTGATATATATATAATACATATATATACATTCCATATATATAAAATAAGGGTAATATGAATAATCTATTTACATTAAAAACTAGATCAGTCTAAAACTATAGCATTTATAAGTTCACAATTTGTAATTCTGGATATTTATTGCTTTTGATTTACATGAATTTTATGAATTATTTGGATATTTATCACATTAAGAGATTGATACCTAATTCATCTTTCTAACTATAGCAAAAACTTTACACCAAATAAAAATTCATTGATCCTAATAATTCAATCATCCTTTTATTTGTCCATTCTCCTACTTAAATATTTATTAAGCCCTTACTAGTGTACAGCTAGATTGCAAATATGGACAAGGATTAAAGGCAGGTTCCATATGTAGACACAAGGGAATAGTTTAAGATGTGTAACAAAGGATGTTACACAAAGTATATGATGGACCGTATTGCATATTTAAGTAAATAAAGGAAAGGAAGTGAGGACATTCACCTGGGAAGGAAAGAGCAAATTCTTGCAGGCACCTCAGAGGATATTATGTTTAAACTGAACCTTGAAGCATGAGTAACCACAGTTCTTTCATTGTACTGCAGATGCAAAGTCACCGTGGCATAAAACAAGTTAAGTGTGAGAAATTGCAGATTGTGCCTGTTAGGTTGTCTTGAACCCCTATTAAAGTCAAAGGATGTTCTATTGTCTGGAAATCTGGGAGGGGTTTTGATCTGAAGAGCATTTCCAAGAATTGGTTGCACATCTGTTCAACAACCCTAATTTGAAAAAGAAACTAATAATTATTATGTATCCTGCATGTATCAGTAATATGCTCTGCCCTTGAGATGCCTTATTTCATAAGCATTATTATTAGCTTTCTTCGACAAGTGGGGAAGCTTAGGGTTTAAACAGTTAAGGGATTGTTCAAGCTTAGAATGGGGCAGAGACAAGATTTAAATTCATGTCTGCTAACTTCTAATCTAATTCCCTCAAGAGATCACTCCAACTGCTACTCCAACACCAGCGTTTTTGATACAAGAGAGACCAATGAAGGAGAAGTCAAGTAACATAGGGATAAACAGTAGCAATCACACCTTGATGACACTCTCACTTTATGATGCTGAGATGTCCTGTCAGAATTATTTAAGAAGTTTATGAAGAAAAAATCCTGTAATTTGAGACTCTATTTCCCCGTCTTGAACAAGTTAACTGATTGATTGTACTTGGTTTCTGCAATGGGCAATCCTTTAAAACCACCTCCATTCTAGGATAAACTCCTAGAAAATTACCTAACACCCTAACTGCTAGAGAATCCTATTAATGACATTCACCCATTTTGTAGTATCTATATGCTTATCTGTCTTTCCTTTTTGAGGAAAACATCTTAAAATTTGGGCCCATGTCTCATTCACTGTTATACACACAGTGCCTAACAGAGTGTCTAGAACATGGAGAACTCCAGTATAATTTTCTGAATGTGCACAATGAGGGATATGTGTATACACTCACTATGTATCTAAAGTGTATTCAGATAAAGGGGAATAACAAAGTCCATACACAAGGGGCTTTTATGTAGAGATCTAGAAGAATGCAGATGGTGGGATCCAGTTGAACTTCCTGCCTAAGAACCTGAAAATGGGTCCTCCCTAATCGCTACTTAGCTACCATTTGGGGTCTGAAAAGTATGTGACTGAGTGTCATCAATCAGCTAGCAGAGGGGTCACAGCACAATTTGTAGAATTAAGAGTGGGATGTCAGTTCCCAGAGGTGAAGAAAGGAGAACATGAAAAAATTAGAAAATAAAAAATAGACTTCAAAGGTAAGTATCTAGTCAAATTATTAGTCAAAATATAACATCACTGTAATTGGTGGTGTGATAATCACTTAAATATAAAAGTTAAAGGATAGAAGTATTAAAATAGTGATGACTGTAATAATTTCTAATAGATACATAATTTTATTAAAAGGTAAATTGTGAGTGTAGAGAGATAAAATTCACAGAGGGGAGTAAAAAGGTAGAGTTTTTGTATGCAATCAAGCTTACCAGCTTAGGATATGCAATTCTATCTATTGGGTATTTTATGTAAGTCTCACAATACATATTAAGCAAAACACAAAACAGAAAAAAGGAAAATCAGAGTCTACCACTATATAACTCATCAAATCAGAAGGAAGATAGCTAGAGAAGAAGGAACAAAAAAATTGAAAACAGCAAAACAATAAAATGGCATTCATGAACCCTTATCTAAGAATGATTACTTATAATATAATGTGTTAAATTATCCAATCAAAAGACCTAGAGTGGTTGAAAGTTTTCAAACACAAGACACACTTTTATGTTGCTTGCAAGAGACTCACTCTAGCTTCAAGGACACATACAAAGCTCAAAGTGGAGAGATGGAAAAAGATACTCCATGCAAATGAAAACCCAAAGTTTAGGTGTAACTATATTTATATAAGAAAAAATAGACTTTTAGTCTAGGATTGTAACGAGAAACTAGGAAGGTTGTTATAGTAAAAGTTTCAGTTATCAAGAGGACACAGCAATTATAAATACATATGCACCCAACGTCAGAACATCAAAATATATTAAGCAAATGTTAATCTAAAGGGAAAGATAAGAGAAATACAATCATAGAGGAGATATAAAAACCCCCACTTTCAACAATGGGTAGACTAACCAAAAGAAAATTAATAAGGAAACAAAGATTTGATTTATATTTTTAAAACAAATGAAACTAATAACATATACAAACTGCACCCAATAACAGTAGAATACATAGTCTTCTCAAGCACATGTTCTCATGATAGGTAATATAGGTCACAAGACAATCTTAGCAAATTTTAAAAGATTGAAATCATACAAAGTATACTTCTAACCACACTGGTATGAAACTAGACCAATAACAGAGGAAAAACAGGAAATTTTTCAATAAGTAGAATTAAATAATACATTCCTGAACAATCAATGGGTTGAAAAAGAAATCAAAGGGAAAAAAGTTCTTACGACAAATGGAAATGAAAATGCAGCTGATGTGATGAAGCAGAAGAAGTTTTAAGAGGAAAGTATATAGCAAAAAAAAAAAAGATTATATTAAGAAAAAAGAAAGATCTCAAATAAACAACCTGTTTTATCTCAAGGAAGTACAGAAAAGAGAAACACATAAAATCTAAAGTTAGTAAATAGAAGACACATTTTAGAACAAATAAATGAAATAGTAAACACAAATATCATAAAAGATCAGCAAAGCTGAGTTGTTCTTTTGAAAAAAAAATGGCAGTTAGATTAACCAAGAAAAAAAGAGAAGATTCAAATGAAATGGAGACATTACAACTTATACCATGAAAATACAAATAATAAAATATTACTACAAGCAACTATATGTCAACACGTTGGAAACCTAGAAAAAATAGATAAATTCCTAGAAATATATAATCTTCAGCAAAATATTTGACAAAATTAGAAAATCTGAAAAGTACTAACTATGAGTAAGGAGACTGGATTAGGAATAAAAACCCTCCAAAGTCCAGGACCAGATGGCTTCAAAGGTAAATTCTACAAATCATTGAAAGAAAAATTAATGCTAAATCCTTCACTCTTCCAAAAGACTGAAAAGTAAAGAACATTCCCAAACTTATTTTATAAGGCCAACATTACTGATACCAATGTGAAGTAAAAACATTACAAAAAATTTAAAAAATAAGACAATATGCCTGTTGAATGTAAATGCAAATTTTCAAGAAAATATTAATAGCAAACCAAATTCAATAGCACATTAAAATAAATATACACATGATCTCACAGATGCATAGATTTTTTTCACATACAAAAAAAATCAATGTCAATAGATGTGATAAATAACGTTAATAGAATGAAAGATAAAAATCACACAGTAATTTCAATAGATGCAGAAACATTTGATAGAATTCAATAAACTATGTATCTCAACATAATAAAGGTCAGAAACAAAAAACACAAAACTGACATTGTACTCATGGTGATAGGATGAAAACATTCCCTCTAACATCAGGAATAAGAAAAAGATGCCTATTTGTGATACTCTTATTCAACACAATTCTGCAAATTCTAGCCAGAGCAATTAAACAAGAAGAATAAATAAAAGTTATCCAACTGATAAAGGAAGAAGGAAAATTATTTCTTTGTGCAGATGACATGATTAATGTAGCATAAGGAAAAATCTTAAAAACTCCAACAAGCAAACTGTAGAACTAATTCACTAAACAAATTCACTAAATTTGAAGAATATACCAACAAACCAGTCAAATGCATTTCTATACAATAATAAAGAAATACCTGAACAAGAAATAAGCAGTTCCACTTACATAATACCAAAAACAGTAAAATACTTAGGAATATATTTTAAAAGGGAAGCGAAAAAACTATACACCAAAACTATAGGACATTAGTGAAATAAATCAATAAAGACAGAAACAAATGAAAGATATATTGTGTTTTTGATCAGATTTAATGTTGCTAAAATGTCCTTACCGCACCAAATCATGTATATTTTGAGATAAAAGAACAAAGCTAGAATACCACACTTTCTGATTTTCAACTCTACTGCAAAGCTATAGTAATCAAAACAGTATGGTACTGGCATAAAAATCAGACACATAAACAAACGGAAAATAATTGAGAGCTCAGAAGTAACCAATATTTGACAAGGAAGCCAACAATACTAAATGGGAAAAAGCTAGTTTCTTCAATAAATGCTGATAGTAAAAGTAGATATCCACATGCAAAAGAATGAAATTGATGCCTAAATTATACCACTAGCAAAAGTTAACTCAAAAAGGCCTTAAAGAATTGAATATCAAGACCTGAAATGTAAAACTCCTGTAAGAAAACAGAAAAAACTCCATGGCATCAATCTTGTTAATGAGCTTTTAGATATGACACAAGGAGCACAAATAACAAAAGCCTAAGTCAAAATGTGGGTCTATGGAAAGCTATAAAGCTTCTGTACTGCAAAATAAATAATAAACAAAACAAAAAGAGCAACCAATGGAATGGGAGATAATATTCCAAATCTCTTCTGAAAAGTAGTTAATATTCAATATATATAAGGAACTTATACAATTCAATAGCAAAAATGAAAACAAAAGATATGCTTAAAATGTGCAAAAGATTTGAATAGACATTTTTTCCAAAGATGACATTCAAATGGTCTACCAGTACATAAAAAGTTGCTCAATATCATTAATAATCAGAGAAATGAAAATCAAAACCACAGTGAGATATCGCTTCACTGCAGTTAAATGACCATTAATAAGTAGACAGGTGATAAAAAATGCTGATAGGAATCTAGAGGAAATTCTGGTGCTCCCTAGGTGGGATTTAAACTGGTACGGGTAGCCACCATGGAAACCAGTATGAAGCACCCTTACAAAATTATAAGTAGTTATCCTGTGATTCAGCAATTCCACTTTTTATATAATCACTTCTGCACATATATATCTGAAGGAAATAAAAACATTAACACAAAGAGATATCATATTCCTCTGTTCATGCAGCATTTTACAAATTAGACAAGACATACATGCTAATTGTCCATTGTGGGAGGAATGGACAAAAATGTAACATATACTTTTTATTATATATATTTATTTATACACAGGATGTGATACAAATTTTTCCTTTATGTATGTATGCATATATCAAACAATAAGTTTTATCATTTGTAACATGATGAACCTTGAGGGCATTATGTTAAGTAAGTCATACAGAAAGAAAAATTCTGTATGATCTCATGCATTAGTTAAATCTAAAAAAGCAAAATTCACAGAAACAGAGTGATTGGTGTTTGCCAGGATCTAGGGTGGGGAAATCAAATGTTTAATGGGCACAAACTTCTAAATATAAGGGGCACAAGTCTGGGGATCTAGTGTACATCATAGTGGCTATAGTTAAAAAACCATGTATTGTATACTCTAGAATTGCTGTTATAGATCTTAAATGTTCTCACCACCACTATGACAATAAAATGGTAAATATGTGAGGTGAAGGATGTGTTAAACCAACCTCACTATGATAATCATTTTTCAATAGATATATGTATTAAATCATCACATTATCTACATTAAACTTATGGAATATTACAAGTCAATTATATCTCAATAAATCTGTGGGGAAATAATTGGAAAGGAATAAGTCAGCAGTGTCTTTGTAAAGTTTAGAGGAATGCAGGACTATGAGCTCATCTTCATCAGGATAAAGTTCATGAGTTTGATATTTTAACATGTTTCCTTCATAGTTTTGAGACCCTATACTTTCTTTGAAGGTTTTCACAAATCATTCTTAGATGTGCTTTTGGGAATAAGATGATTTCTCTAAAGTTATTTAATCATTTATTTGATCACACATATTGGCAACTTACCATCATGCCATTCATGTTGCTATGTGAGGAAAGGGGTCCATGACCAACATATTTAGATATCTATCTGAAGTTAATTCCACAGTGATAAAGAGAATTTAATCATTTGATCATCCTAAACATATCAGTGTAGATGACTACCAATGACTATTTCATAAATGATCTTTGCTGTCTTTTCTATAGAGCCCACAAGACTAGCCAAAAGATCATTCAAGTGGATTGATATCAGAAAGGGGCTTTGGAGGAATGAGGCTTCTTCAAGTAGATGACTATTCAGAAAATTCAGGAAAAAACAGATGGAGATAATAGAGTTAGGGTCCTAGAAAACGAGTTTATTATCAGGCTTAGAGGAAGAACTCCTGAGAATATAAACTGATGCCAAAAATTAGGAGCTGGGTTAATGATGAACTGGAAACACAAACAAAAAAACAAAACAGGAATAAAGTGAGACTCTTCAGGTGATATAAGACCTACTTGCAAGAGTGATTTATTGTGATAGGAACCCAAGAATAAAACCAGGGGAGCCAATTTTCTCACATCTATCATATAGATGTGATCATATTTTTTTCTCTTGTGAGGAGTAGACTAAATTAGATTTCATATAAACATGACAAGGTATTCATTAATTAGTTTCTTTTCTCTTTCCTAGCAAGATGAGTGTTTCATATTGGTTTTACTAAATTAGGTTTTCCAAACTTAGCAAAAGTGAGGTACTTCTAGCTAAGATTTCACTTATATTTTCATTTAAGATGATCATCAGAGCAATTTTCAAGAAACATAATCTGATTTTATGATATTATAGTAGTTAGCAAGGATCTAAGTATTAGGCACAGAAAGACAGTTCACTGACTAAACAAATGAACTTGTGACTATATCAGGTTCTATGTGATTTAAATGGTAGAAAGACATTTGGGTTCATTAGTTAAATGTAGCACTTCTGTGCTTTATGGTTCCGCTTTTCTATATAAGTCTGTTAGATCAACAAATGTTCTTAAAAAGAGAACAAATATATTGGGAGATATTAATGGGTGGAACAAAATGATCATGTCTTACCAAAAAATGTGAAACTAAAAGCAGATCAAATACTTGTTGCCTGCTCACTATGTCCATTTCTATTTATGTGTGCTGATATTTAATCCCCATATCTCTGAAATGGTGATTATTCATTATATTTATGTTAAGAAAGAGAAAACTAAATCTGAGACACAGAGTCTAAACCACTTGCCTTACTGACTTGCAAGTGGCAGAACAAGTTAGAGCTCCAGTTCCTGGACTTCACCCCTACCTTGTCCTATGGGTGTGGGGCTGCACTTGATTGCCCTGTGTTTTCATCCAGAGCCAATCCCGATGCAGATTTCTGCAGCAGTACACATACCTCCAAAATGACTCCTTGGCTCTAAAAAGACTAATGTATGACATGAAATTTGCAGAATTTTCCATTCTAGAGGAGATACATTTTTAAAAAATCTCTTCTCTCAGAGCAAATGATCCCCAAATCCCTAGTGCAGGTGTTTGTTCTCCCACGGCTCTGGCTGTATTGTTCAAGTGATGGAGCAGGGACCCCAATCACTTCCTTCTTTTTCCCAAGTAAACTTCTGCTTCACTGAGCTATCCTGTGCAGCTCCCAGACCTAATTGATCTTTCTCTCAATTTAGCATTCCTCACGTACGGGATGTCATACCATCCCAATTCCTCTGTTGTCCTTAATGAAAAGGAAGACACACCAACAGTATTCACAGACTAAAGGGCATGTGAAGACAATCATTCTCAGATGCCAGGAAGAGAACCTCATCAGAACTGAGCTTGTAGTCACCTAGATCATGGACTTTCAGCTCCATATTGTACAAAAATAAATTTCTGTTGCTTAAATCACCTACTCTGTGGTATTTTGTTATGGCAGCTCAAGCAGATTAATAAAACGCCTGAGGAAAGAACAAACATGGAGGTGGAAGCCCTTAGCTGTGACTCAGGCACCACTGAGAAAGGGCATGTGTGTGAACCCCCGATGGTGATGGTGCTTACAGGGTTGCTCTTGGTCACAGCTGGTCCACGTTTTGTGGCTGAAACTGGGGAACAGCAGAGCCTCTGAAATATATCAGGAAGATGATTGTGGGCTGGATGGGAGGGTTGAGGTTGAACTCCCTGAGAAACTGACTGGGCACCTGCATCACCAACTAGAAGCTCATTCCTGGAAGTCACTGGGGGGGTCAGCTGGCTTGTCTGTGGGACTCATGTAGCCCCGTGTGTACCCATAAGGGGAACTGCTGAAACTGAGAGTTTCACGACACATCGTACACTGACTCAACATCACAAGAGCTAGGAGAAAGGAAAGCAATTGGAAAACTAGGGATTTCTTTTCTCCCTCAGTCTCTTTTCAGCACTGTCTATTGAAACTGCCAGTTGTCAAGGGAGAAAATTCCAATGTCTCCAGCCAATGAGGAAAGGTAGATGGAAGCTGAGAGACAAGAAATGGCTAGCTGGTTCCCCCTCTGTCAGACACATAGGTGGAGATTTATTATATTCAGTAACAAATCCCAGGTCTGGAATGACTATGTCATCACACAATAGATGTATGTATCCCATAGCTGATTGCCTTATCTCAGTGGTAAGTCAGCATGTAGGCTCTGCTGCCCCCACAACTAAGTGGACCATCCTAAGTTTGGCACATGGATATGCTACCCACTGCTACACAAGTTCACTCTGAGATATTCTCTGGTGCTTATCCTCTTTCAAATTTCTTGAAGATTTATATTCTGTTCCACTAGAAATTTTTTTTTTTCATAGCTCTTCAAAATCCTAGCATTACACACACATATACATTGAGCTCTTCTCTTTCTTCTCAACAATCCAGCTGGATTTTGGACACAAGAATAGCTCTAGTAGGAGCATTTCTTTATATTTTTCTCCCTTGTTCTTCATTCATAAGTATTATTCACTAATATATTATTTGTTTTGTCATTTTTATGACTGTTAGTGGGTGATCTTCAGTTCATAACAGAAAATATATTGGGGGCCTCATAGCCACTTGTTTCTCTCTTCAGGCCATATTTTCTTTCAAAACTTATGATGACTGTATCAGAAATGGAATATTCCCAACAATGATGCTATCCATACAAGAGAAAGAAAGTTGGTGCATTTCACTGTACATATTTCTTGTTTTCCACGTCATGACTTATAAACATAATAATATACATTGCTGAAACTACTTCTATATTGTTTTACTCAATTTTTTTCTACTCATTCTACTCATAGTTTGGTAGCTAATAATCTCTTTGATGGTCAAATATATAGTTGAGTTAGATGGACCAAACATACTAAATCTCTAATGCATGAATTTTCTTGTACTTGTTAATGACTGGCAGAAAAAAATTAGAAATTAATTTGGGAAGATATTTTTCTAAGGAGTCTGGGGAGATACTCTTAGTTTTATGTTCAAAGATTTGATACATTTTACATTCCAACTATATAATTGTTTTTGTGTATCTAGATTTCCTAAATGCTTGTATTTTGCCCTGAAGACTCAGCATGAATGAATACCTGTTGTTTAAATTCCCTTAAAATGTCTAGAAAATACTTTTGGCTCTTACTGTCATCTCCTCATAAAACAGATGTGCATACACACATCCTTTCATCTCTTTGAATTAGGCTCTTCAGGGATCTTGTTAAAGCTGCATGAGGCCAACTAAAGCTCAAAGGGGAAAAAAAAAGGAAGCCTTATTTGAAGTATGCTACCATTTATAAATGGCCTGAAAATAGAAGATTTTGAAACTGTGCTAAACAATGAGTTTATAGGTCAGGATGCTACTGCTGAGAAAGGAACATTTTTCAGGTTGCCTGTGATGACACCAGCATAATTTTAAGGCCATTTTTACTGCAGAAGCACCTGACCTAATAAAGAACCACAGTTTATAGTAAATACTTAGTTCCCCTTCTGAGTGTGTCAGCATTTTTGTTGATTTAAAAATGTGCTAACCTTCCAAGTTCTTCCCAGAAGACCCATCACTTCCAGGTAGTAGCAGGGATCTGAAGGGTACAGGCTGTGTCCAAGGGAACACAGTAATTGAGCAGTCATCTCTCAGCCATCTCAAATGAGGCGAGAGACACAAATACCTGCTCTGTTCAAATTAATCCTCTTCCTCTAGATTTTCTATTCATACTAAGCCTCCAAGCAGTGCTCCCACATGTATTCTTAACCTCTCTTTTCTATTAACGGCAATACATATAATTTTCTTGAAACCTCTATTATTAGTGATGCCTTGACCAGTCAAGGAGCAGTGTGAAATGTAACCATGTCTATTACATCTTTTTAAAGCATATGGATCAAAGTTTCTTGCCTTGTGTGTGGAGGGGTGGGAGGTGGAGTGTATGTGTGTGTTAGAAATTAATTCTGGTTCATGTATGTTGATGTCAATCTTCATTTGCCCAATGCCAGTTACTTAGTCAAGTGTTCTTGTAGGAAACTGTAGTCAGGGTCTCTGAGTCAGGCTAGGTTAACAGTATAGCAATTGTCAATTATTCTGATATGAGTGATGCCGTTTCAAAATCGAGGTGTTTGCAGATAGTTGAGTTCTGAAGACTGATTTACTTTTCCCAGATATACATCACATGTTCATGAATTTGTCATAAATTATTTCTGCTATAGACAGTGTTTTCCCATATATCTGTGTCATCATATTATATAAATTTTAAACCTGGTAAATTCCTTTTAAATCAGCCTGAAATTCTTCATCCAAGTGTCAGAGGAGATGCAAACCATTCTGAGTGATTTAAGTTCGATAATGTAGGATGTTTATTTTTGTGTTGAGTCAGAGTTGATAAAGCTTATCTTACTTATTGGAGAGCTCACATAATTGATACTCAGTCTCAAGATGACACTTAGGTCTAAACAGATTGATAAGTGCTAGGTAATTGAATGTGCAGTGCCTCTTCTGTATGGGACAGACCATTATAAATCTAGAAATTCATATAGAAATAAAACGATTGCATGTTAACAAATTGTTCCAAGTGAGAGGCCTGCAGCAAAAATATTTCTTTATAGATTTATGACGACTGCAAGTAGAGAATTCAGCAACAGAACATAATTCCATGAATTACACAGTGAATATACTATTTTTTCTCATATTCAGGATCTATAGTGTCTCTCTATTAATTTCCCAGTCTCATTAATTAAGTAGAGGGAAAATAAAACAAGTTTTAGCATGGTCCTTCAGTATAAGGGATAAAAGGTATGCCCTTTACTTGAAAATAAACCCTTTACTTAGGAAGAACTATGCTATATTTTATCATTTAGTTAGCTAAAATATGGCTTATATCCCAAAGAAGCCAAGACTAGTATGATATCTGTGAAAAATAAGGATTTTTCTTCTTTCTTCTTCAGTGATCACCTTGGTGCTAGCATAAGTGCATAATAAAAAGTAGAAAAGTTGTCAAATCATGATCTGTACAGGATACATACATATGTATACACACACATACACAGCCCCCTTTAAGAGGTCAATCAAGATAATTCGACAGTTAAATTGGAAAACAAAAGTAATAATATTAACAAATGAATCATCATATTTTTATTAATATTCTTTTTACTAATTTACCTATTTTAAAATATTTAAGCTATTATATAGAACCATTAAAATGATGGCAAAATAAAACAACAAATGAAACCTAGATCATCACTGATGTTATGGCATTTACCTTCTTAACAATTAGAGATACAGCTATCCTTTTTCTTTAAATAAAAAGAACTATTTTATTGGATTATTTACCAAGACTAAGGTAAATAACTAAAAACATGAAAACATATACATACCTCATCAGTGTATTGGATATAAACCCCCACAAAAATGGTCAGAAGGCATTCCTACTTTATCTCGTCTTCAATTTTTTTTTTAATTATTTCACCTATTAGATCAGAGGTTCTCAAATTGTTTTCTGCAGGCCAGCCCAGAAATATTAGCATTAGTATCAGTATCACCTGGGAGCTCGTTAGAAGTTACAGACCCAGTGTATTAGAAACACTGGTAATCTGTGTTTAAAGAGGTCTCCTGTGATTTTGATGAAATTGTAGAGGATATAGTTAAGGATCTGAGGCAAGGTGAAGAACGTTGGTTTACCAGGATGAACAGAATTAGCTGCCATGACTAATGTTAGCAGTTATCATTTCTATGTAAAGATGCAACATGCCAAGTTATTTTCATGAATTTTATGCTAGTCAATCTTTAACACAATATGTTATGTTAAAAAATACCACTTTTATGATAGCCAATTTTGTGTGTTAGCTAGACTGGATCAAGGAATGCCCAATATCTGCTTAAACATTGTTTTGGGACGTGTCTGTGAGGGTATTTATGGAAGAGATTATCATTCAAATTAGTGAACTGAGAAAAGCAGATGGACTTTCTCAATGTATGTGGGCATTGCTGAATCAATTCAGGGCCTGCATTGAACAAAATGGTGCAAGAAGAGTGAATTTGCCCTCTGACTCACTGAGGAACTGGGACTTTCCCCCTCTCCTACCCTCATGCTTTTGGTTCTTGAGATCCAAACTAGAATTATACCATTAACTCTCTGCCTCTTATGTCCTTGAGCTCTATACCACTGGCTATCCTGGGTCTCTAACAGGCACAGGTCAGCCTCTCTCATTGCATAAGCCGATAACATAATAAATCAGATGACAGATAGATAGGTAGATAGACAATGATAGGCAGATAATTAGCTAACTAGATCTATAGGTTTTGTTTTTCTGGAGAATCCTAATATAATCTTTATTTTTCACATGAGAAAAATTTAAATGGTTAATTAACTGCAGAATAAGTTAGAAACCTAGGCATCCTGTCACATTATACTTTTTTTCATTAAAATACATACTGTGGAGAATTATTGTCTATATGAGCTAATCTTTACTTGATTTTCCCAGCAAGTCTCTAAGCTATGCCCATACGCAATTTCCTTTGTTTGTGTGTGTGTGCTATTCTTCACAAAACTTTGAGGTTCTAAAAAATTCTACTGACTTATTCTAAACCATTAGTAAAATAGTAAATATATATCATCAGCTACTGTTATTGTTTAAATTTAGAGTTGCCTCTCCTTTAGAAAGATTACAATTTAAACTAGAAAGAAATAGTAATATTCAGAGCATACTCCAAAGTCACGATATTAAGTTATAGCTGATATTGTTCTTTCATTTAGATAACTGTGACTTGAAAAATAATAAAAATAAAAGTAAATAATAATGATACATATGGCTTGGACATCCTCCCAGAATGGTGACGCCAGGACAGACTATCCTCATATACACTGTCTCACAGTCCTCAGTGGAGGGCTGCCTCAACTGACTAAGTCAGAAGCTTTATCTTCTCCTGTCACCTAGATTCAAAAACCACATAGGGTCATTTCTGTCAGACTCTCTTGGTCTCTTATAGTGTGCTCTATTAGTTAAAAGTAGTCCCAGCCTGTCTGAATTTAAAAGGAAGAACATTGACTTTACATATTAATAGCAAGAGTGTTAATGATTGTGCAAGTATGTTTGCACTGATTGGAGACAACTACAGTCAAAATTTGGGCAGAAATTATTTCCATTTCTCCCTTGTGCAAAGTATGCTCACTTCCCAACTAGGACCACTAAAGATCTCATTGCATTTTGGAGTCAAGCTCAGGTTGAAGATCCAAGATGTCTTCCTCTCTATTACATCCAGGTGTGGTTAGCTCAAATGCTTAGTTACAGTTTCTCTCAGCCAGAAGGCCTGCTAACCAACACACACGGTGCGGTAAGCATGTGTCAAAGTCAGTTCAAAATTAGAGAAAGCAGGCAACACATGGTATCACTGGTTATTAGCGATGTTAAATTCAGCATGACACATATTATCATTTCCCTTTTTAGGGCACTGTCCTGCTCCCAGGGAATGACTCTATCTATTCAGTCTGCCCTCTAATATCCTGTTTCACCCTCTGAGATATGCCTTCTTTTAAATAAGAAGTAACCTGCATTTTTAACTGCATAGTTTTGTTTTTAAGCCTGCCTCCTGCTCTGAAAAATTTAGAGATCCAAATGTTCATTTTAGTTTTGAATGAATTCTTCCCATTTTTGCCTACCCTGCTAAATTTTTAAAATTTTGCAGGTTATGTAACACTTTATTATCCACTGTATTGGGCAAAAGTCATACCAACAAAACTTGTCTGTGTATGCTCTGTGTATTCTTATCCTCAAATGTTTGTGATGTGTTTTAGGACAATAATCAAGATTTTTTGAATCCTGTTGCTTAGCAGGTAGCATCATAAGAGTCTTAAACATCTCTATGTAGTTTCAAGTGTTGACAGAGAACAGCCTTGGATTTTTTTTTTAAGGTCTGAATAAAGTTCCTTCATTTTAAGCTTTGTCCTAAAACTCTTCCTTACTTTAAGTTCAGTTTTCTGGTTGGAAAAAATGGTTATGGGTCTTCCAGATAATCTTCCCAATTCTTTTAGAAAATGAATCCATCTGTCTTTTAATTTGCCTCTCTTCATTAGCCCTTTATCATAAACACTGAGGAGAAGCTAGGCATACCTTTCAATAATCAGTCTGGAAGTCCATTTAGCTAGATTAGCAAGTTCATTAGTTGTATTTCCTGTTTTCCACACTACCACAGGTAATGATCATAATGCCCATAGTTTCTTTCTTATTATGTAGTCAGCAATGGATGTCAAGCACTCTTAAGACCAAATCTAGATATAGAGGTTTAAGTAGCCACTACATTTTTCAGTGGCATTGAAGGTGGCTTTGAACTTCTATTTGAATTCAGAATCATAGAACATATTGATCCTTTAGTTGGTCATCTGTTAAGAAAGGACACCTCAGAAGGCATGAAATATATCGTGTGCCATTACATAAGGAATTTGGATCTGATCATGATACAGAACATTGTTCTTCGCCTTCTCCTTGTAGTTCTAATTACAGTTTATTAAATTCAACCAGGTTTTCAGTTTTTTAAGACATGCTAGAATCTTATTAAAATATTTCCTTCAAATTTCTTCTGTATTTTGACTAGTAAGAACATCTTTACAGTCTTCTTATCCTCAGCCTCATGTAACTCTCCTCAGGTTGTTGCCTTCATTCTACTTCTATTTTCGAAAAAGAGTATTTGATTTGTGTTTTTCTTAGTTACCCTTTATATAACTTCTAATTTAAAACTTTCAGTCTTTCATGTTGAGCACTTAAATGCATTATCAATAGACAACTCACTTGGTCTAACGTGCAAAACACTTTTTGCTTCATTTTATTGCAAGGGCATGTCCTTCTAGTTAGCGTCCAGGACTGGTTTTTATAACCCTGTGAAAATGCACATTTGAAAAATCTATGGAAGAGATTCAATAACATGTCGAACAAAATTCTTATTCTACAAAAATAAGTGTGAATCCATTTCATGGAAAAGACGAAAGAGAAAAGAGGGTGAAAAAAATTAGAGTAAGAGATGAGAATCAGAGAAATGAGAATGGAACGACAGGCAGTCACGAGTGTTAATTGGTTAAGGAGTTATCACATGGTAAGTGAAAGAAAAGTCATTTTTAAGACACTCTTTTTTGCATATAACATTGGTGCTGGCTTGGGTTGCAGGAAAATCAGTTATTGAGAATAATGGATCATTGTCACTGCCTATGATCTTGGCTCCCTGTCTCTGTTCAAGAGCTGCAGTCACTCTACAGGCAATGACACATACTCTTCATGCAACTTCAATCATTCTCTTCCCCTGGAAAAATATATCAGTAACTCCCCAACTGTGCTCAAGGAAATGCCAATATTGCTTATTAGGACTTTGGTGGTCTGCATAATAATGTCCTTTCCTTTTGTTAACCCAAATTCTTCTGTTATATCTTCTGACACAGGGGAAAGTCACCTAATACATTTCTGGTGGGAGGGGAGACTTTCTATCAGGTCTTTTTCCTCCCCTAGAAGTGTTGTGTTAGATGACTTTCCTCTGTGTCAACAGTGCACCTGTACTTCTGTTGCATCCTATTGTAATTGTCACTTTAATTGTCCACCATCTCACTAATTAGATTGTTTCATTTCATATGGACTGAGAGCTTGACTGTTTCACTCACTCCTACACAATACCAGGCACATAAAATATTTTCAATGTGCTTGCTGACTTAAAAGGATGAGGGGAAAAGTCAAAGGTTAAAAGTTTGGAGAAAGGCTATACTATTGGTAAGAATTATAATTACAAACAAGGGTACATTTTAAATGAAAAAATCCACATGAAAGCATATCTTCTAAGGTATGCTCTCTGTCTTTTAATAACTATGGCACTTGTTAAGCCATAGTCAAGTAGGGGTGGGTGCAGTTCTCATACATCCTGAGGTCCTGGGACCAGTGAGAACAACCAAGACGAACAATGACATAAAGTAAATAAAATGCTGCTTCTCTCTCTTCCTTCCTGCCTGCCTCTGTTTGCCTTCATTCCTACCTGCACCCTTCCCTTAAAAGTTGAAATAAAATGAAATAAATTATAACAATTCATTTGTACTTTATAACTAAATAGTACAAACTACTTTTTGTTAAATGTTTTATAAAAGTTGTCTACCTTAGTAAACATTTTTCAAAGGCTGAACCTGTGACTTGATCATTTTGCAATTTCTAATGACATTATCTGAAACACTTATAGCCCTATATACTTGTTTCAATGTTTAAAAGTAATTTATATTTGTTATATGTGGGTATAAAGACTTGCTACTTGTTTGCATACACAGAATATAGACTTTTATAGTTCCCTTTCTGTTTATGTTTGGTCTCTTAAATTTATAGACACTCTGTCCTTTGAGGAGTCACAAAAAGAAGACACCGTCAGACTGTGGTTATAGAACACGTTACCTCAGGACCTCCATTGGGCCACTGGAATTTCAGCAACTGTTTATCCCAGTTAGGTCGGCAGCAACTGGAGTTTCTCTTTGTATTCCCGACGGCTAGTGTAGCGCCTGGCATTGAACATATGCCCAGTGTTACATATGCCAAACTGAGGAAATGGAAGAATCCCCTGGGCGATAAGAATAGTATAATAAAAAGGGTCAATTTTACCAATATAATTCTGTAATAAAATTGAAAGTAGAGGCCAAAATGAGTCAAATAACCTCCTAACTGGTATTCTAGCTTCAATTCTTGTCCAATCCATACCCAGACTCTCAACCTCTGTTCACATAGTGGCCAGGGTTGGCGGGGGATATTTGAAAAGGTTATCATTAGATCCCAGACCTTTGTTCTCCAAAACTCACCAAAGACTTCCCACCGCCCTCCTCCATGTTCTTTCTCAATTGGCTCTTGCTGCTCCTAACTCAGTCCTGTTGCATACCTCAGTAGCTCTCTCTTTTCGTTATAGTTCATAATTCTGACAATGCAATTATATTTTGATCTGTGTTAATTGCCTGTCTGTCTCACTACTATGTACATGCCTTGGGGAAAGGACCTTGTCTATCATGGTTACTGCTGTTCTTGAAAGTGTGCTCAGTGTCCAGGAGTGACTGGTCCATAATAGGCACATAAGAAATATGTGTTAAGTCAGTGAATCAGCTTCTGATTTTGTGCTAAACAATTAAACGATAAATCCCATTCTCTGTGGGGTAGGATTGTGTTAACTAAAAAATAATGCTTTGCTTTTTTTTAAAAGAATTTTAAATATTCTTACATAAAATTGATGATGAATTTAATTGGCAATAACATTGAAATAACAAGAATAACAAAAATTATAGTTAATATGTACAGAGTACTTTATACAGTAAATTTTTTTTCACATTATATCAGGTATAATTATCCAAAAAAACACTCAAATTTCAAGATAAACTTGAAAGGCAAAAATAAAACCACTGTAGGTTATGGGAATGCTAAATGTCAAACTGATAGAGTTGAGGATGGCGGAAGGCATGATTCAGACTGAGATAGCTATATTATATGTTCAAAATAATATAGAGTTTTAATTTAAATGTCAAATCATCCCAATTCAATTTTTTTTTAAATTGACAAAAATAAACCTATAATAAGGCATGAAAAAATTCAATATGCCTCAGGAATGTTCAGTAATAACTCAGGAAAATTTGGAGGAAAAATATAAGAAGACAATTCCCTACTAGTTATGAAAATGTATAATTTTTCTAATGTTCCATGAGAATAGGTCTACCTAGAATGGATACATCAATCAATTGAAAGGAATAAAAAGTTCAAAAGAAAAAGTGGTATGTGGTAAATGGGAAAATAAAGAATATATAATGGTGGCAATTAGTTGTTGTCCACATAGGAAAAGAAAATTAAATTAGATACCCCCTTCTCTAAATTTTAAATACAAATAAATCCTAGATATATAAACTGTATGTCCATTGTTATGTATTTCTGAGGGTGACAGAGACTGCTCAGCGAACAGCATGTATGTGATGCTTCCCTTTTCTCAAATGTCCTTACAGTCAGGCAGCCCATGTTTGCATGAGTTCTTGCCCAAGGAATGTGAGTGCAAAGGATATATAACTAACATACAGGTCAATATGAATACTTTGTATTGTCCTCAGTGATTGTTCTTGCTTCTGTCCCGTGAGTCCAATTGAACCTGAGATCACAAGACAGTGAAATCACCAGTAGCAAAAGATTGATTTATTTTTAATTTATTTACTTTGAAGGGAAGATACAGACAGGAATGAAAGTGAACTAGTCTGGCAGGCAGGAAGGAAAGGAGAGGAGGAAGTATCTTTATTTTGTTTTTATTTAGTTGTTCACACTGGTTGCTTCCCTCCATACTTGTGATTTAAACCCAGGGGTATGTGGCTTGCTCCTTAGGAAGTGACTAAACTAACCACTGCTCTATCAGTACACTCCAGGACCAATTAACCAAGGGAGCATAACTCGAGTGATAAATAAATCCTTTCTCTATTAAAACTGAGATTTCCAGCTTTTTATTAACAGGAGATTATCCTAAGAAATGCAGAAATGATACTACAAGTACTGTAGTTCTGGGTCATGATATGCCCCTTCTGAGCTAGCAGTTCTGGGGAAGGGAGGGGAAAACAAAACATCTGTATGTGTTGGCATCTGAAGTGAATAAGATATTAAGAAAGAGATTTGGATTCATGAAAGAACTGACGAGCATACCAGTGGAAATGTAAAATAAAGAGAGTTCCAAAATTCAGGCCTTAGAGGCTTGAAAATTTCTAAGTGACTGCATTTAAAAAGAGTCTGAATGACAAAGGCGGAGAAAGCTTCTTAATTTAATAGTTATGATTCAAGCCAACAATCTGATGAAAAGGGAAGTTTCCCCATTAGGGCTGGTAGTCTCAGAGTAACTATCTTGAATTTGAAAGAAATAAAGGAATGATGATAAGAAGGTCAAGTAATATAGAAGATGAAGGACTTGTCATAATCAGATCTTTGGATGCAACTGTGGAATATGAAACCGATTGGAAACAAATAGAATAGAAAAGATCTATCTTTTTAAAGGGCAATCTGTTGCTAGCGAACTCAAGGACCCATACTAGACATTGCTTTGATTTTTCAAGATGAAACATGCTTTCATGCCACTACCTCATGCCATATACGAAATATAAATAAGAATAAAAAAAAACTGATCAATGACTAAATGTAAGGGTTGAGACAACTAAACTTTTAGAAAAAAACTCAAAGAACTCTCGACTTTAAACTAGGCAAAGATATCTTAGAAATGACACCGAAACCACAAGAAACAGCAATCTGATCATTTAAATTTCATCAAAAATTTAAACTTTTGTAATGCAGTGAAATGGGAATAGGAAACGTAGAATGGGGAAAAAAAAAACATTTGCAAGTCATGTTTCTGATAAGACATTACTGTCCAAAATATGTTAAGAATTCTTACACCATAACAACCAAATGAAATACAACCCAATTAAAAAATGGCCCAGGGATTTGTATAGCTATTTCTTTGAAGAACAGATATAAGTAGCCCACAAGCATATAAAAATATGATAGATACCGTTAATTATTAGGGAAACATAAATTCACTGCAGTGAAATATCATTTCATATACACTAGGATGGCTAGACTAAAAAAAGAATGGATAATAATAAAAACTAGCAAGAAAGTGAAAAATTTAGTGCCCTCATATATTGCTGGTATAAGTGTAAAATGGTGCAGCCATTAAAAAAAAAAACAGGTTTTGACCAGTCCTCAAAAATTTAAAGATGGAATTACCATACGACCTAGAAACTCCAGTCTTAGAAATATACCCAAAGAATTAAAAATATACACTGACATAAAAAGTTTAACAGAAATGTTCATAGCAGCATTATTATTATCAACAGAAAAAGTAGAAATATCCATCAATTAATGTATGGATAAGCAAAAGGTGATAAATCCATAAGATAGATCCTAATTTAGTCATAAAAACTATGAAATACTTACAGAGCCTGCAATATGATGAACTTTAAAAAGATGATGTTAAGTGGAAGAAGACAAAAAGCCCCATATTGACTGATTTCATGAATATGAAATATCAGAATATGCAAATTCTTAGAGACAAAATTAGTGCTTGTGAGATGAGACTAGGGAAGGGGTGGCCATGAGTCTGGACTTTATTTTGATGTGATGTAATGATCTGAATGTAGACAGTGCTAATGATTGCGCAACTCTGTGAAAAAACTAAAACCCACTAAATGGTGCACTATAAGGTATAGATTTTATATGTATTGTATCTAATTTCTTTAAAAGTGAAAATCATATGATTTTTTTTTCATTAATAAGCATTAAGTGCTAGAATTTAAAAGCTGTTGGATGCCTAGGAGAATTAACAAGATTGAAGAGTAGTAATCATGCTTTCCAATTTCTCTATTATCTTCACCTGAGCCTTCTTCAAAACTAAGTACTCAAAGTTAGTGAGGCCATCAGGGAAAGGTATGCAAGTGTCCTAGAAAAGACACTCAGCTCAAGATAAAAGAAGGAGGTCAAATGCAAACCACCACCTATTCAAACTGGAGGTTCTGGAATATGTTTCAACAATCCCCAGAAAGGAAGGCCATTTTCTAATTTACACTAAAGTGCTATATGACTTAGCTTTAATGCTAACGCTGGAGCAAAGGAGATGGCTGCTCCTTTAATATTATATTAATTTATATTTCAACGTAAAGAGAACTATTTTAATTATGAAAATTTCATGGCAGTATTTTCATACAATCATCATGAAAATACATATGTATGTGTATGTAAACACATACATCCTCCTTAAAAGATGTATTTACAGTATCATTAAAATCGATGGTCTAAATAGAAGAATAAAAAGGGGAAAGGGAACTAAGTGGATATATTAATAGATATCAAAGACAATCTGCTTTCTTGAGATATTTGCTATAAGTAACATTCATTACAACTTTCCTGTAGATATATAGAAAAATTAAATGTGTAATAATATGTGTGTTATAAATTGGGCATATTCATGAAAGTGATAATATTTCAGGAGGCAAAATAGCAAATTTTAAAGTATATTTTAGGTACAACATTTGATGATATATGTCTGGCATTTCTTATATATGCCTTGTAAGACTAAAATTTTTCTCTAATTAACATTACATCTTTATACAAACTGTATTCAGTTAATAAACACTAGTATTAGCATATTTATTTTTTCATCTTCTACATCTTCTACTTTTAAAAAGTTGAAAATGAAATGTGAGAACAAATTATTCAACAATTTCACTGCTTTGTCAACAATTCACATAAAAAGATGTCAGCTTTAAGCTACCGATTTACTATTCTTGGGATAGGCAAAAATGCCTAGGTTATGTTCTACAAAAGTTATATTGTGTTATAAAAAACAATTTTGATTTTCAATATATAATATATGAAAGTGTGGATTCTTAAACTGTCAAAACAAGTGCTAGGTTTAAATATTTTCTGATTGCTATGGAGTGACAAAGTCAACAACTTTGCATAGATACCTCCTGTGACACTGGAGTAGTTGCAAATTTGTTTTACAGTTGCCTACTGATGAGTATTTGAGAGATTTAAGGACTTCAAAAAGTTGACTTGGTGTTAAAATTAGAACAATGGATTCAGGAGAAAGAATAGAAAAGATGAGCAAGTTTGTATTATATTCATTGACCATGCCCTTCCCCCACCCCCAAAAAGTTACAAAAATTTAACTGCTATATATATCTAGCAAAATTATTGCTGTAATGTTGTTCTGACATACTCGCTGTAGGATATTTGTAGAGTTATTGTGTTCAAGAAAAATAGAATTAGAAAAAAATTACTAAAAGTAATTTTAATTTATTGTATCTGCAAATTTAAAAGGTCAATACATTGCCATAGTCTCCATTCAGCTCTGCATCAACAAGATATAATTGGTAATGACAAAAGTGGAAAGTGTCCAGGATCTCCTCAAACTACTCTGACAGATGAGCTACTAGTGTCAGAAGCGAGGACATTTGAAACTTTGAGTTGGGTGTTCTGTTTGAAACATGTGTCAATCAGAGTGTCTTGGCATGGCTCCTTTGGTTTAAACAGAGAACAAAAATACACTTCTCTGGGAAAATGTTTTTCCTCTTTTCCCTCAGTTTGTATTGCCAGGCAAAGAATGTCACTATTCACCATTTTTGGCATTTAATAATGATGATTTACAATGAGTGCTTTCTGACTAACGTATTACTTGAAAAGGAATATTTTTAGTATAGCAATATTAATAGCTTGTGGACTCTTTTTTTCATTCTGTTGATCACATTTAAACAGATAATATTGCCAGCAATGAAAAAAGAAATGAGTGTCTCATGAGACAATTTGATAACTAAAGAATATAGACATATTAATGCGGTTTTAACATACTTCTGGCTAAAATGAGAGATAAGAATTTCAGTATAGCTTATGAAAAAATCATTTATATATTTATAAATTACTTGTATCAGTGACAATTTAGAGGAATTATCGAAAGAAAGCACCATATGAAAATAATTACAAAAGAGAAATAAGCATGAACTAAAAAAAGGAATGTTTTACTGATATGTTCAGATGCTGAAACTTGATGACAACTTGTTCCATATTGCCTGTGAACAGCAATTTCAGAAATATGGGCAATATAAACAGAAAGAATTTTGTGGAATACTTTTAAGTATTACCTGAAAATGTTTTTCATGTTCAGACAAGAGAGGTAAAAGTTGCTTTGAAACTAAATATAATTCAGTTTACCACAATAATCACAATTACTATGACATGCTTTAATATACCAATATTCATGGTAAGTGTTCTAGAAGACAATATATTAAGTAGCATTTTCCAAATATAACATACTAGCAATTTAGGAAGCAAGAGTCCTCCAAGCACATTTTATTATACAAATAGTGTTTCCCTAGGATGTCTATTACTGTAAATGTGGATAGTTCTTATTTTTACAGAAGAAAAATAAAAGTACAAAAGAACAAAACATAAGATAATAAGTTATAAATAATATTCTAAAAATGATGAGCACATGAATCATTACTTTGAAATGTAAAGTTTTTATCATCTCATATGAAATGTAAACTATGTATTTGTACTAAGGTATACGTTTATTGCATGAAATTCTAGCTTTCTCTTTCTGTTATAAAAAAAGAAAGAACTACCTGTACTGAGGACATAGGACATATAAACACTCAAGATTTAGATATAAATCTTGACAAAAATAGAAATAATAAAAACTTCAAATGAAATTAAAAATCAATATGAAGGATACATTTCATATTAATCATCAAAAATAAATATTATTAAGCAAAACAACTATGTCAAAAGTCATTTGAGATTCTTTAGGATTTATTTGTTAGATAATTTCAAAGTCTTACCCAGGGTTTCTGTGAGTTCCCAAGACTTAATTAAACTACAGCTCATTTCTTACTATAATCTTCTATTATAAGTTGCCCCTACCTCTGACTTTGAACTCTTCTTTTTATCACCTTTTAAAAGAATCATGTATCCACAGCAATGAAGAATATAGAGTATTTTCTCATTCCTAAAGAATGTGTTGCTCATCACAAGGCAATGAATGTCTTACAGACTTGAAGGGACAAAATGAAGATATATTTTGGTAATATTTGCAAATACCTTAAAAGAAATTATTGGACACTTCTATTTTTCAACTTTCCTGAACTGCATCCACCACTAGATATATCTCATCACCTGATCTCTGTGGGAATATTCACCAACCCTTGCTTCATTTAATTCCCTATATTTCTACTCACCTCCTGATGACTTCAATGCATAGTTGGTTCTTCAAAGTTGACAACAGAAGGCCTTTAAGAATTAATTTTTGAAGTAGTTTCAGATGCACAGAAAATTAAAAGTACAAAGATTTCCCAAATACCTCCTGACTCAATGTATGCATCACTTTCCCAGTCTCTATCAGAGTGGTACATTTGTTACAATTGGTGAACCTACCTTGAAATGCCATTATCACCTAAATTCATGCTTTGCATGAAGTTTCACTTTAGATGTTATATATTTTCTGGATTTAGACAAAAATATAATGACATTTATCCACCATTATAGTATTATAGAGTCTAGTTTCTTTGCCCTAATAATCCTTTTTGCTCCATCCAGTCAACTAGTTTTTCCTTGCTTAATAAATCTTAATATTTATTAATATTAATTTTAATGAATATATAGTAGCATAATATTAGAATTCAAAACTATGAATTTATAACTTTAAATTATTTGCACTTTATATATATTATAGAATCTTGATTAATATTTATCAAATATGAACCCTTTACTTTCATTCTTGAATACATCATATATATACATATATATTATGTACCTAAATAAAGACCATTTACTCATAATATTAATTCACTGCTAAAACTATAGTAAATCATAAAGTAGATAACACATAAGATACAATTAGCATTGGAAAACACATAAGATAATAAGATATAAATATAAGATAAAAATATAAGATATGTGGTATTCACAACATGTGGATTCTAAGAAAAGGAAACAAAGAAGGTGAGTCTTATAATCATGACATCTTTTTTATTGAGGCAGTTATTAGGCTGCAAGGGCAAGGATGGAGAACTCTACAGAGCCCAGCCGACAATGTTAGAGAATACAGTTGGAATTTTGGAGGCTGACACAACTAGAATTTTCAGGTAAAAGTACCAGAGAGGAGAAAATTTTACAGAGACAAAGCTTCAGACTTCCATTAGACGTTGCCATGAGTCTTTGATGAGTCTTAGGTCATGCACACTAAATTGAAATGATATGAAACAGGGAGAAAATCAAATATAGAATTATGAAGCAAACAATTCTGAGAACTAGCATAGTTAGGGAGGTGTATCAAAACACCAGTCAGTAAGACAGGAGTATTTAATTGATCCTCCATACAGTGGAGTCCCAGAGAGTTAAGCTTTATTAACGAGCTGATATTGAGGGAAAGTTACTCCAGTTACTCCTAGCAAATACTGTAACAGGAAATAAGTTGATCTGCAAGTCAATCAAGTGTCTATTAATTAGCAAAACCCAATACTTCTTAAAAGAGATGACACAATTCAGAAGCTCCACAATGTAAACTGTCTGCAGAAATTATTAGAAATGCCAAATATATGAAAATGTGACTCATGATAAAGTACAAATTTCTACCAATCTAGTCAGAAACAGAAATAACCAAAATTATTTAAAAAATTAGAAGAACCAGAAGAAAATAGCTACTATATACAAATATTTAAGAAATTATACTTTGTATAATATCCTTTGTTACACATATCAAACTGTATTTCAGTTATTCTCTTTGGTCTACATATGGAATCTGCCTTTAATCCTTGCCCGTATTTGCAATATCTAGCTGCACACTAGTAAGTGCTTAATAAATATTTGAGTATGTGAATGGACAAAAAAAATGGATGCAATGAGAAGAGAAATGGAAGATATAAAAACAATGGAAATTCTGGAGTTGAAAAATAAAGTACATTGAATGAATAATTGTCTAGATAAGATAAATAGTTGGTTAATCACTGAAGAAAACAATCAGTGAAGTTGAAGTAATGATAGACGTAAAAATTACGAAGAAAACAAAAAGACCAAAAAAATGAACAAATGTGTAATAGCAAGTCCTCGAACACAGGTGAAAATAGAATCCCAAAAAGAAACAAGGGGAAGAAAATAAAATATTTTGAAGGAAAAATGACCAGAAATCTTCCAGTTTGGATGAAAACAGATCCAAGATCAACAAACATGTTACCTGCAATACACAAATATATGAATGAATGGCACACCAAAAAACTCATCGTAATTAGTGTGCATAAACCAGCAAATAAATGAAAAACTTAAAAATAGTGAGAACAAAAATCATACTGTGTGAAGAGAGAAAATCATAAGCAAAATCGAAGACTTTTCTCTAGAAATTATACATCAGAGATAATGAATTTATAACTTTAAAATACTAAATAGAAAATAGATGTCAAGGTAGAATTCTTTTTTCAGTAATAATCTCTTTCAAAGCTAAGGGTGAAAGTAAAAGGAAAAAACAGGTACTAAAAGTTGTGAGAAATTTGTGTAGCAAACTAAAAAGACAAGACATCTTAAACGTATTTTCTTCAGCTACAAGGAAAATAAAATCAGATGTAAACTTGAATCTACAAAAGGATTGTAGACCACTGGATAGGAAATATATATGAGTAAATAGAAAATAAATAATTTATCATTTTAAAAGTGCTTAAAAGGTAGTTGACATTTTAAGGAAAATGATATAAAGTATACTCTGAGGTAATCCATATAAAAATAAAATATATGACCAAAGTAGTACAAAGAACAGAAGTGGGGAAAATGAGATTAGTGTGTTCTAGATAACTTCCAAAATATACATGAATACTATTATTTGCAGGAATACTATGTAAGTCAAACTTTTCTAGCTAATCAATTATTATTAGACACAAATGGATCTACTTAGTTGATATAAAAAAGTTAGCAAGGGAGCCGAAAATGAACAAAGAATTGATGGAAAAAGCAAAGCAATTAAAACGGTAAAAATTTAAATCTAATGATATTGTTTAAAACAAATTGCTAAGACAGTCTCAAAATGCAAAATGTTCTGAGTAGATTAGAAAAATGAATACCCAACTAAAAACTTCCAGAAAGCACTTATATAAGTGAGAATTAAATGAGCTATATGTATGGGGATGAAAACACATTGTAATAAGCCCATCAAAGTTAGAATGCTATCAGAAATGTTATCAGAAAAGTGAACATTAAAAAGGAATAATGCTTAGATTTAGAAACACATTTATAAAGGGTTAGTTAAACAGGAACATGTAACTATTTTAAATGTGTATCACAACTAAAATATTTTCAAAGTAAACAAAATTTGACAAAACTAAAAAAAAATAGAAAATTCAAAACTACATTTAAAAATTTAACTCCCTTTCAATTTGGAAATATTGGAAATTGATTCATTATAGACCAGCTGAACAACACAAATAACTAGAACTGAACTGATATTTACAGAATACTCTATATAGGAGTTACACTAAACACATCTTTATCTGATGGTCACAGGGAACTTTCACCTGGTTGGAGATATATTGAAATATGTCTCAACGTATTTTAAAATATAAAAGTCATACACATAGCAAGTTATTAAGAACATAATTAACTTAGCAAAAAGTGCTAGGAAAATACTTGAGAAATAGTAACTATTTGGATAGTAAGCACTAGGTTCTTTGGTAGCCCATGGTCAAATAAATAAAAGTATGAGGTGTTAGAACAAATATTTCAAAATAAGTAAAATAAATATTAAAAAAAATGGCATTTGGTTTAAGTAGTGCTTCTGTTACCAGGTTTGTTTTATTCTCCCAACTTTTTAGCACTCTGCTTTGAATTTCCATACTTCAATCCTTGTGTTCCCGCAGGAAGGAATTCAAGGCAAAGATATGTGAAAGAAGTTTTATTGCAAAAGAAGATTTATTGCAAGCAAAAGCAGTGCAGGTTTATTAAAAAACAATCATACCTTCTCAAAGAGGAGTACAGGCTGGACCCAAGAGGGTACAACAGCAAGTGTATTAAAAAAATAACATGTCCTCAGAGAGGAGGATGAGATGGACCGAGGCGAATATAGCAGCACAGGTGTAGTCCTTCTGGGGATTTATATTCTTTACTTGTGTTCCCTTAGGCCTACCCCCGGGGTGGATTCTGTTCCTATCTGTTACATTGATTGAAAGAGTTATGTAACCAAACTCTTACTGCACTTGTTCTTTCCCATGACCACCTGTGAAACCCCAGGTGAGGCGGGGGCAAAACTGAAATGCAAATTTTATTACAATGATGGTATAATGAGGGAAGTCATCTAAGGACAGGATTTTATCCTCTTTGTATGTGTGTTCCAACCAGTTCCTACTGGATCAGCTTGAGATGCTATCTAACCACTGTTTCTTACTCCTAGGTTTTTGATTATTTGGGCCCTTGTAGTTAATGATGTGGGCACAGTATAGTTAAAATCTATAAGGCAGTATGCAGATATGTGAGCAAGAGAGTTGACTGACTGGTAAATCCCCTCCCTGGTAAACTGTGTCTAGAGACACATTTCCTAGTTACTCCCACCAGAGAGCTCCAGGCAACAAACTTGAGAACTCCAACTCTCATGAGATCTCTAGGCAACCTTACCAGGTCTCTCAACTCCCACAAGAGATGCAGCTACTAGGTAAGCCCAAATAGGAGGTCTTTCCTCCAGGTATATGAGACATCATTTTAATAGTGAGCTCTTTTTCTCCTGCAATCTCTGAGCTGCATGCATCACTTTTGTTGTTTTGCAATAAATTTGCCACATGGTGCTGGACTAAGGATTTTTTCCTTGAATTCTTTCCAGGATGAACTCCATACTCATCTCAATCACCCACATCAATTAAACAAGAGATAGTTCCCCAACTTATGTCTAACTACTACTGATAGGACAGTCTGTATTAAAAATCAGATGCCATTTTGTATTAGAGATGCCATCTTGCACTAAGGTAAAAAATGTGCCTTTGTCTTAAAGACCTGGCCTTGGTGACTGAAAGTTACCACACCTTTACCCCAACATTCTAACTGATGACGGCACCACTAATTCAAGTTGCCGCACCCTGATCTCTGCAGTCCATTGTTAACCATTTATAGCAGGGCATGCAGAACTGCACATGAACACCAGGAGTCAAATAACCAGCCATTTGGGCACACACATCTGCACCTGGAGTAGATCCCTATAAAACCTTATCAGTCCCAGGTCTTGGAGCTGATGCAGTCTTTAGACTTTTCAACCTGCTGTGAGCTTTAATAAACTCTTGAACACTCAGAATGTTTCAGTGCACAAGAATGTGCTTTCCCAACCAACAAAGGGACCCAACAGCATAATTTACACTGCAGTTCTACTCAAACTCAGTTTTTGGGAAAGTCCCAGAGCTTGACAGATGTCTCTGACCTCGAGAGGATTTTTCTTAATAGAAGAGTCTCAGTTCATTAGGGACTCCCACCGAGTGCTCATATCTAGCAGATATTCCTTAATAAAACAGTCTTTGTTTAGACTTATCACCTGGTGCTTGTGTCTAGAAAGCTCCCTTACACTTCCTGAGAAATTTTGACTCAAAATGCTGATTATAAAAAGAAAAGTCTCAAAAAGTATAAAGTTTTCAACTTAATAAAATAGGATAAGAAAATAAATTAAACCTAAAATAAATAAAAGGAAAAAAATGAAAGTAGAAGCAATAAACTTGAAATGCAAATAAAATAGTTAATGGAATCAGAAGTTGATCCACTGAACTATCCAATAAATTTAATAAGCCTAGAAAGGATACAAATTACAAATAAGAGAATAAAATGGGGCACTGCTGCATCTCTACAGTTCTAGGAATTATGGCAAAAATAATAAAGGAATACTAAGGAAAACAAAGCTAATACATCCAATCTATTAGAGCAAATGTATAAGTTCTTGAAGACAAAATTGACCATATTAATGACTTGGAAATCTTGATTTGGTTAAGGTCTATTCTCCCCAATTGATACATACAGTTAATAAAATCCTAAACAAAATCTCAGCAGATTTAAATTTTTTGTATGTATTATAAGGTGATTCTTAAGTTTATACAGAAAGGCAAAATTCTTGAATAGCTAAACAATACTGCCAAAAAAAAAAAAAAAAGGGAAAATAAGCTTCATAATATCGAGTGATGAAGACAATAATTCTATCGAAACAAGAGAGGCAAAGTTGAATAGAAAAGAACAGATAAACTTTGGAAAAATAAAGGTTTATTACTTATAGGAACTGGACATTACACAACCCGCCTGGGGCCACGCAGTGAAATCAAGAGTGGAGAGAGAGAGACTATCTTGGCCTTTAAAATCTGGATGAAAGTAGAACCCCAGGTCCACTGGGGTCAAACAAGGCTGTTTGCCTGGAGATTCATTAGCACATTCTTTATTGGTGAAATTAAAACATAAGAGTGGTAATATAAAGTGAGGTTAGAAGAAAACACAAGTGGCCTAAAAATTCATTTACTGAAATCAACCAAGATCTCTAAAACAATGGATCATTAATGGGGAGAGGTGACCTGGCTCTATGCCTGGTCTATGATTAATAATGTGCTTATTTGAGATAGTCATCTTTAAAGTAGATGCCTCTGCAATCAAAATTTAACTCATCCATCTGCAGTACAAAATAGAAAATCCATCTCTCAAAGCTTACACTATAATAGAATAATACAACGATACCTAACTATCTACGGATCATCTACCTACATTTTTTTCAGATTTCATCAGCATATATTTACTTCATATGAACATATGTTAGCTGAAGGCAATATAAAACTGCTGCAAATATTTACACAGAATTTAAACACATACCATTAAGTCGACCAAAGTCAATCAGCTATTATTTAATCATTCATCCTTGAGGAAATTTTATCATGCCACGTGGTTAACTTTTCCCACCAAGGAACATTTTTAATAAGAAAATATTTGCTCTATACTGTAAGAAAATTACAGTTTTAGAAAGAAATTGAAGCAGTGTATGTTTATATCTTTACTGCACTAAAGATGAAATGATAAATTCAGTGTTTCTTCTTAGTATTGTTACAGCCTTCCTTGCCGACAAAAGCCAAGCACGCGCTCTTTTAGAAGTAGTGAAGGCAACTTTATTATGCGCAGGCTCTGTTGGAATTCTCTCCAAAAATCTGAACCCTGAAAGTGGGTGTCAGAACACCCACAAGAGCAAGCCTTAGACCAGGGATTAAAGTTCAGATGTCATGACAGTGCATTGTCTCTGGTGCTACCACCCAGTCGTGGAATGCAGTCGATCATCCAGATCTATAAGGAGAGCCAATGGACAAATCTGACATGTGAGATGTGTCTCATTAATAATATGTGACCAGGATGGACTTGCCACTAAGAAACAAAGGAATGACACCACCAATAACTTCAAAGGATAATGTCACCTTGCCCAATCAGGACCTGAATCCTGGCCTGCCGACCCTCTCTCCATCCCTTTTCCATGTGGATTTTTTCATGAAAAATCCAGGCCACTGGCAAGGTGAATGGAGTCTTAGCCTCCCTTGACTGGCTCCATTCCTTCTCTCTGGTCCCCATTAATAAACCTCCAACTTGCTTACTCGCTGTACCTGTCTGATATATGAAGCGACCCTGAACCCATGGGGTCTAGACCTCCCTTGGTCGGCTCCATTCTTTTACCCACTTTACCCTCTAATTAAATCTCTGCTTGCTCACTTGCCTAACTTTTTTTGTGGATTCTTTGAGCAACCTGAACCCCACAGTGGAGTACACTTTTACAGGTTTAGGGAGACAAAAAGGTTCAAATCAAAGTGGGAGTGACAAGCAGAAACCCAAATTGATTGTAATATACATAAGATTTCGGACGTAAATAATGATTAGGGAAGTTTATACCTTCTCAGCTGTCTGTGCATTTCAAAAACATAGGAGTGTAAATTAAGGTGGGAGTGACAAGCAGGAACTCAATGTTAAATGTAAATTTTCCACATAGACAGAATATACATAAGATCTACTTGCAAATAACGAGATAAGTTTGTGTCTATTGGCTTGGTGATTGTCATGGCTACTAGAACGGAGGGACAGGTCCCTCCTCCTCTTTCTGCATTCCGATGATTTTCATGGCAGCAGGAAATAGTGGATGGCTGTGGGAAAATGGTGATGGGAAAATGGTGGCTGTCTTTTCTCCTACAGTATGTCATAGTTTATTTCATTTCCATCCCTACACAAACACAAATCTATTTTACGATCTCTATTTCTATCTCTAGCTATCTCTATCTCTATTCATTCACTCATCTGTTAGAATAGGCAGGTAGGTAGACATTAGCTGGAATTAGACAAGGTACATGAGCAGACCAAAGACCAAGAAAATGGTGATGAGCACATCAGCACAAAAGAACTATGCAGACTACAGACAGAAAGATGCTATAAGGATCGTGGAATGTGGAAAGAAGACATCGAGGAAGGGAGACTTTGAAACTGCTGACAGTTATTTGAAATATCTGAGAGGGATTGTCTTGAAATAGTCCACCAGATGGGTCCTTGAGGTAAGAAAAGGGGATATAAACCTGGCCCAGAGCACAGCCGACATGCTTCAGACTCCAGTTCTTGGGGCTATTGAAGTTGCCTGTTAGGACATCTTCCAAATGTACTTTCACATTGCCTATTAAATTCTTCCTTGGCTTTACTTCTCCTTTCTGGCATTCTGAATTCTTTTTCATGCTGAAGACAAGAACCAAAGAACACTCATTCATGTTAGTAACACATCTGTCTATCTGTGCATCCATTCATCCAAGATTCCTAGCATGAACAGTAGTTTTTAGTCATTGTGATGAGATTACTGGGTATGGGGGAAAGCTACATGGGAAAAAAAAAAAAGGAAATAAAAATGATTCTGACACCCTGATATGAGTAGGTAGCAGATTGTCCCATCTCATTAAAGGGGGCTCACTTCTCAAAGGAATTATTTTGATACAGTCTTAAATTATGGAAGCTTCTTCAATGAATATGTAGGTATGCTATTCATTAACAACTGACTATTCATAAAGAGGAAAAAAAATAGAATGGAAAACTAATAATTTTGCTCCCTAAGGAATGCTTAATGCATTTTATCACTTCTGTCTCTCATAATGATCTTATTCTTAATGAATCAAACTAAAGAAATGGTCTGTAATATAAATACCAGTTTCAGTAGGAACACTTAATTGCCTTTCATCCTTGCAAATGTATTTTCAACAGTTTCGTGATTCAAAGATACAATTAGAATGCTTATCTTTCATTCTTTCAAAGAAAAGGTCATATTTCTGTCACAGAGGAACTAAATTGGCTTTTTTGTGTGTGTTTTGTATTTGTAGTGTGTCTCACCTCCTACTGACATCTAATTGCAAATAAAACTCTCTTTGGAATGCATTATGGGCCAGAAAATTGGTTGGACTGTAGCTCCTCATTTGTAATAGCTACATTCAAGAATGGCCAAAACTTTGTCTCTATTTAAAAACAACTTGATATGAAAAAAAAAAAAGTCACTGCATAATGTTGCTTAGAAAATTAATACATGTCGTAGAAGAAATTTATGCAGCACAGTTAAAATGCTAATTTTGTAGCATTTCATTATTTTGTTAATTCCATATCTTTGGTCTCCCATGTAAGACTTTTTTAGAGTTAAAAAGCACAGCACAGAAGAATGTTCCTGTTTATATGTTTAAAGATTAAAGAATTTAAAGGAAAATGAGCAAGCTTCACACCACAGACAATACAGTTCCACACATGAAATGCATATACATTTAAGAAAAGCATCTAAGACAGTTTTTCAGTAAATTTTAAATTGTATTTCACATAGATTTTTTTAAATCATAATTTATTTTAAAGGCAATCATAATGTTTTTATAAAACAAAGAATTGCAATAGTATCAGATGTTGTCAAAAGAATACAATAAGAAAGTAAACTTATGTCAAATTTAATTATCAAACTACAATGTGAGACTATAAAGATATTTTCAGGAATGCAAGAAAAATATTTACCTTTAACAGAATTTTCAGTGAAAAAAAGGTGAGTAATTAAAAATGAAAGGCAAGTGGTATATCATATCAAGGAATTCATTAAAATTCCAGATATTAAACTAGTTCAGATGAGGGCAGAAGTACTGAGTTCCAGGAGAGAGGTTTTCAGAAGACGAGAAAAATAAGAATTCAATTGAATATTACATGTGTGGGAATATTTGGGAGTAAAACTAGCCTTTTGATTGAGTGGTAGATTGTTGCATTTCAACAGAGAGGTTACTTTTACATAGTGGGCATTTTATCAGATTTAGGAGGAAAGAAAAAGGTTAGTATCACTCTATCATTTTGGTTGTGCAATGTATCAGAAAATAAAGTAAAATGCAAAAATTTTAAAAGAAGAAACAAACTTACCAGTCACATGCATTACTGTCTTTGTGAAAATATAAAACAATAACGGAGCAAAATTTTAGAGTTAACTCAATATTTTTAACAAATTTGCCAGAAATAAGAGGCTATAAATATATTAGTCACATCCCATTAATGTTACAAAATGGTAGAAAATGGTATTTTAAAAGGTTTATTTCTTAAACGTTATGTTTGCAATGTATAATAGCAAATGTTTGTTAAAATATATATTCTCTCAAAATACACATTGCATATAGGTATATATATATGCTCTCTATATGTTATATGTAAACATATATATATGTAATGTGTTAACGTGTTATATATTTTGCATCATACATTTGTGCATTGCGATTCATTGGCTTTTCCCCTTTATCATTGTTAATGATGCAAGTTCCTGATGTAAATTTTGATTGTCAAGGCTATGTAATTTCCAGATCTTCTAAGTAATAAACCTCTATTTTTTTTCAAAGTTTTCTGACAGGTAATTTTTCTGACTACTGGGGCTGCTTTTTTATTTTTAACCATAGATACACTTTAACAGAAATTCAGTAAGTATGAACAAACTATTATCCCATAGGGATCCTAAATGGTAAATAACAATGACTAGTAGAATACATAACATCTAGATTTTAATCTCTGTATTGGCTGACTGAGATACTAGAAGATCATGTAGCCAACATTGAAATAGTATATGGATGTTAGTTATTCTTTCAAAAGTATTCTAAATTTTAAAAATCTAAGTCTGGCTAATGTTTTGAGAATAGATGGCAGCAAAGTAAAAGTTAACAGAGAGAAAAATAGGACGTTATGCAAAAATCCAGTTGAAGATCAGTAGCTCATAGATGAAGGCAATAAGAAATGGTCAGAATCTGGAGATGCTGGAGACAATGTCTCTTTGTGATACTGAATGAGGATCTATGAGGAAAAGAGGAGTTAAAGAAGCCTCCAAAGTTTTGGAAGGATGGTGTTATCGTAACCCACGCTGATTGTCCATCTTAGAATCTTGGCTCTGCCATTTACCACGCCATTTTGAACAAATTATTGACCATTTTTGTGTGTCCTTGCTCTTACCTGTCAGAAGGAATTGATAACATTTGACGTGGGAATCAAAGGAAAAGTTTCCTTACTTCTCTGAGGTTCTTCACAAACTGGAGGCATAAACAAATTAACATTAGACACAAGTAAGAGAAAAGTCCAATTTAATAACACGCATGCAGAAGTTTTACATGGTGGCAAATTCTGAGGTAGTTGGGGCAGACACACTTGTATACTTGAGTTGTGGCCTTGGAAGGGGACCTAGGATCTCAGGAGACAGAGGAAGGGTGTCACCACGTGACAAGGAAGAATGATTCATCTTTACTCCGGATGTAAAGATAATTACCCTTTCTGTGTTCTTCTGGAGAATGGGAACAAAAGACTATTTCTTGATTAAGAGAAGGATAGAAGCCCAGAAGGTGGCAGGTGACTTCTAAGACTGTTAAGGAAAGGACAACAGGTTTAGAAGACTGGGAATGTCTCCTTTCCCTTTGCGGCTGTTCTCCACTGTCTTTGTTTCTTCATGTCACAGTGAAGCATGTACAGGAGACTGATCCTGAGAGATTTTGGATATTCTGGTGTAGTCTCTTCAATTACTACATACATTTATTTAATTGATAAATGACAGAATATATGTAAAGCATTTAGAACAATGAATGGCACATAATAAGCACTCAACAGATGTTTGGGTTTTTTTTTTTAATTATTATTCTCCTAAACCCAGCCCAGAATAAAGAGCCTGGCTAAGAACCCCTGCATAGACCATAGACGAAGAGGTTGGTCTTCCTAGCCTAATGTCAAATAGAAAGTTGTGATATCACAGTTCACAGGCTAAGAGTATCACTATATCTGAATAAAATCCCACCATTGAATGCACTTCCTGCTTAATCAAATTGTGTGTTTGCTCAACCAACCTAGTAATTGGCTGCCATGAAATTTGCCTGCAAATGAACTGTGACTAATTGACAGTAGAATGGATAGTGGCAGAATTTAGTCTCAATCAATGTCTCTAACAGGGTGACTACAGAGTTTCCACTCTTGTGTTTGAAAACAAAATAAATAAGAATGTTGCATTATGGTGAATTTAACTAGTTTTCACTTATGTCTTTACCACTTCCCTCCTTTATTAATAGGCTAAGTGTTAATAATCTCATGGGATTATTCCATGGAATGTATGGAACGAAAAGTGTAAATAACAGCATAGTATTTAAGCTGTAGTTGTTTAGTAAATTTTAACTATTATGATAATGATGCTAAGAATTATAATGATGATAAATGAAATTATGGTGGGTAGTCATTCATGACTTGGCAATCAATAAAATTATATAGGCATTTTCAATATATTCACTACTCACATTCCAGTAGTTTTTAAAAGTCCAATGAATAAAGAAAATTACCCACTAGTGTTCAATAATGGAATCAGATACCATAACCCTCACGTAGATGAAATATTTTAGATTTTTATATGGCCCCCAAATAACATACCTCTAGTTACTGTGCCCATTCTCACTCTAAGAAGAATAACATATTCAGTTTTATGTATATGTAAGCATCCTTTAGGACTCTTTAATCTCTTTTTGAAGCACTGTAGAAAGTAATGAGATCCCCGAAGAAAGCCTGGAGGGCCTCTAAATAACCAGAAAGGAACAGCTAATCTCTTACAACCAAGCCTTGTAAAATAGCAATTTGTTCATTAATGATAGAAATAAAGCATCTTCACATGAGGATTAGTCCTCATCTTCCATAAAACAAAATCACCTTCTGTATATACGTGAAAAGAAACATAGGCTGGGCTCTAGTTAGTGGAGTAAATCTTGCATAATACACCAGCATTAACAGCACTGTTTAAAAAAAAAAAAAAAAAAAGAATGAAAGAAAAATCTCATTAGCACCTTATCTCAAGAAGCACTTAAAGGTAATCAGCAAAGGAAGGGGGTCTTTCAATGCAATTAGTGGCTGTTAAGTTTAGAGAAAATTAGAGGGGCTATTCTCCATCCAGTTACAAGTCAACTTTGAGTCCCTGGGTTGAATTTTTAAAGGGTTGGTTCATTAAGGAACAATCACAGCAGGTGTAGTTTTCAGTGTTAAGATAAGAACCTGCATATTTTATGTCTCTAGGCAATGCAATGAGACATTAAGAGGATATTTTCCAGCACAACACATTTATTTGAATTTTTTGTTTACCTCTGAATATCTGCAGGACTAGGTAGCTGACATATTAAATATTTGTGTTGAAACTTTGTACTTGAATTAAGCTTTAAATTTGTTTCACTTTATATTTAATATTTGTGCCACACTTTATATTTACACAGTGGCCTATAATTATTTCCTTGAGTTAAAACATACAGCACTCTAATTAGCTATGTATGTGCAGTATGACCCATTTTAGAGACAGAAAGATTTCTGGCTCTTTCAGGTGTATTTGGTCATTTTTATTGTTACTATAAATAAACCTTTTCCCTATCACTATGCTTCATAGTGTTAGTTACTGTAAGATGGCTATTGAACTCTATTATTATATCATGCTTTCTTAATGACTTATTTTATCAAATTTTATTGATAAATTAATCAAATGTATTATTTAAATTGCTTTTAGTGCTAGTTTTTCAGCTATATGATGATATCTTCAGCAAATAGCTATAGTTTTTCATTAACAATAATTGTGGTCTCCTCTAGTTGCACTGGGTCATTCTTCTAATAAATGTTCAATAGTTACAAACGTATTGGAAATCATTTGCTTTGTTCTTAATTTTACAAATGTTTCTAATTGTTTTCTCTTTTAGTGATATATAATGGCTTTAAGACAAAACTTATATGTTGAAAGTATATCAGTTCTTGCACTCTTTTAAGAAATGAGTTTTAAATTTCACTAAAATCTATGAAAATGGTTACAATGCTTTCCTTTAATTAAAACATTATAGTAATGAATTCCCTGATAGTGTTTTTCAGCTGTTCATATTGTGTTGAGAGAGAGAGTAACTTATTGTATACTGTATGAAAGAATTGGTTTATTAGATTGTGGACACCAGCAAATCTATAGTGTGTGGTTTAGGCCAGCAGAAGACCCCGGGGAGTACTGATATTGCATTTCAGTTCAAAGGTCTTCTGTTGGCAACATTTCTTCTTCCTCAACCTTTAATAGTGGTGAGTGGGAGAAAATTAATTTTTTTTTCTGTTACAGAACCCTTCAACTGATTGATGAAGTTGTGCCAGTTAATGTGTTTTGCTGGAAGTCTGCAATGTAAATATTAATCTATCCTTTAGAAAAAAAAAATACAGAAAAATGTTTGGCCATACATCTTATCTATAACTCAGTCAAGCTGACATAGGTGCTTTGCTGGTGTGGAGTATTCCTTGATGACTATTCCTTCCATGGATATTGGTATGTTTGAACTTTCTTTCTCTAGTGCGGTCATTCTAGGTTTTCAAATGACTTTAACTTCCGATCAGCAAAGTCTTCTCTTTTGGTCTTTCTTTCTCTTTCTTACTTTCTTTCATTTCTTCCTTCCTTTCATTCTTTCTTTTCCCTTCCTTCCTCCCTCCCTCCCTCAGTCCTTTCCTTCTTTCTTCCTTCCTTCCTTCCTACCTTACTTCTTTCTTTCTTTTCCTTTTCTCTCTCTTTTTAAAGGAAAGATGTAGGTAGAAATGAAGGTAAGCAGGTAAGCAGGCAGGATGAGAGGAGAAGGAAGAAGCATTTCATTTATTTTTACGTAGTTATCATCTCGGCTCTTCCCCCAGCTATAAGCCTCCAGCCTGGGATACAAACATGGTCCTTACAATATTACGTGGACAGTTTTATGCACTTAAATGAAAGAGTTCTTTGTAATATTTTAACTTTATCCAGCTTATTAGGATTTCTTTGTGACATAACATATGAAGAATGTATAAGGTTTAATGTAGTTCTTGAAGATCCATCTTCTTGATCATGTTGATATTGATCATGTTGATTAAAACTCCTCATTCTTACTTATTATTTGTTCAATCGATCTGACTTGGAATGAGAATAGTGAGTTAAAGTCACATACTATTAGTGTTCTTCAATCTATGTTTTCTTTTCTTGCCTATGGTTTTGTTTCAAAGACAGTGCCAAGGACATTCTCTTCGTTGTGAATTATAACTTTCAGCATTACAAATAGTCTTTCTTTATCATGTTATATCCTTTTGTGATTGATTTGTCAATTGATTTATGGATTATAACATCTGCATTATTATTGTTTCTTTTTGTATGGAATACTATTTTCCCTTTCAAAAATGTCTAGGCCAACTGAATTAATTTATTTGGGTATATCTCTTATCTATAGTTTATAGTTGGTTTTTACTTTATGACCACATTGGAAATCCTTTTCTTTTTAATGGGTGGTTAAGTACAAACTTGTAATTTCATCTTCTAAACTTGGATAGCATTTTATAAAAATTCATATTTAGTGATTAGCTCTACTTTTAGGAATGAAGTTTAATTTTCTTGGTATTTTTATTGTTTTGTGATGAGAGGAAGTGTTCAGTGTCCATCAGTATTTTGGCTGCTTTTGTCTGACAGGACTCTGAATTTCTCCATTATTGTGGTTTCAATTTCACCACCTCCTCCACCTGCTTGTTTCAGTAATTGACACTCATGACAGAAAGCCCCTTCCCTTCCTGAAGGCTCTTGTTGAGAAGGATATCCTTCCAGTGAGGGTAGACTTCCTTATTCTGGTGGCTTTAGAGTCATTTTAAGCAGATCTAGCTCTCTTCTCCTCCATGATTTTTCGGACAGCCTATGCCTGCCAGAAATGTTAGCAAGGATTAAGTGAGAAAGTGCTTACTGGAGTTTGATGATCTTTTCCCACTTTTTACTAACAATTACTTTGAATCTTCTCAATTCTCTTTCTGTCATTGATGCCAAGGGTATTGTTTTGTGGAGGTTGTCTAAACTTCTTTTCATTTATTTGTGTACTTTCTTGTGTGTGGAGGCACCATTTTCTTCAGCTATCCACAAGTCAGGAATCTATTTTTAACATTTTGTTTTTATTCTCTATAGACTTCCCAGCTGCTCTTCTGGTGGAGTGTTGTGCTTTTTCTTTTACTGTTCGATTCAAGGTTCACAATATTGACTCTTAACTGATCAGAGCTTATTTTAGCTGTCAGTGTTACTCCACTTCCATTCCACACTGGATATTATCCACCGTGTGCTTTATTCTCTACACTTTTTACAACACGTTTGACATTTCCCACTTCCAACATTGCACACCATCACAAATACAATAAACAAGCCACAGAATGTTTGCCTACTTCATTGTCTTGTTATTTTATCATATATTTTATCTCTATGTATATCATAAAAGTCACCTTTCCATTTTATCACTTTGACTTAACAGTTGGCTGTCTTTCAGAAAATTTTATAAATAAGAAAGTTTAATTTTACATTTACTTGTGCTCTTCATTATTTCGCATAATGTAGGTTTCCTCTTGTTTTCCTTTGCTTTCAGCTTAAAGAATATCTTTTAGCATTTCTGGAAGAAATTAATTCTATTAACATTTTTTTCATCCCAAAATTTATCTTTCGGCCTTGATTCTGAAAGCTATTACTGAATATAGAATTTTGTGTTTATAGCTTTTGTTTCTTTCCTGTAGCCTATGAAAGGTCATTACATTTTTTTCTGGTCTCCTTTGTTTGTGATGAGATGTAGGACATCATTTCTTGCTTTGCTCTCATGTATGTAAATGTGTCTTTATTCTCTTCACATTTTCAAGATTTTCTCTATCTCTTGTTTTTCACAGGGTGTTGTACTGAAATTCTTCCACTGGGGCTGAATTTAATCACCATACTACATCCTTTCTTATTGCTGTGTCAAAATATAGTTTTACCTTTATTTATACAACTACACCTTAGATATGCTTTTTTTTTTTTCTCAGTTAGATGATCTGTGAAAATCTTAAGCTGTTTCCCAAGTTATTTTTCTGTACTCAGTCTTTGAACTTTCTCTCTCCATGGAGCTAGTGAGAGCTCGGTTTTTGACAGTAGGCAAAGATACCTAAGTAGGTCTTATTCTATAGTCCTAGACTCAGTTTTGTAACATCACAGCTGGGTGCTCAAGATTCTAGGGTGTTAAGGTGGACTCATGGCTCTATGTAGGTTAGAACTCCAAGGTCGCAAGCAGTGATCATCTCGTACATTAATCCTGTAACAGCAGGTTAGTCTTGGGTAACTTTACTAGCATCTGGGCAGCTCATCTTCTAGCCGAGACTCATGGGATGCCCTCAAGGCTTCTGGGCATCCTCTCTTTGCAGCTGCCTCTGTTTGGTTCCGCTCTGCAGGGCCCAACCACATGAGCTGCTTTGTATTTGAATCTCTGCCTAAACAAATTCAGAAACTGTACATGATTTGGATTCTACCTTGCTGCCCCATGGTCAGCAGATCTATAAAATGTAATTTCTCATACATTGGCAAAAAACCAAAAAGGTGGTTTTTTTTCATGAGTTTAATAAGTTATCCAGAAAGTTTTGACACATTCCATAAGGATACCATCTCAGCTATTATGGGACTGTGTGTTGCCTGTTTCTTGGCTTCCATGTCCAACTCTAGTCAGATCCACAGTCCATCATCCTCACATATAAATTCAAATATGGTCTCTATTTTCTGGGAACAATCCTGCTCCTGGTTAGAAATCATTTATACCTTTAGTCTTAATTGTCCAAGACTCATAATTCCTAAGCGCTTGTTTATCCCTGATGGTGGATTTATGGATGGCTTGCTGGGAAAAGAAGCCTGGTTTAGCAATCTACCTGTAGCTACTTTACTTCCCACCAAAATTTGAACTCCAATTGTCAGACTGTATTTTTCCAAACCTTTTCATCTCTAATGGGAAAATCTGAGAGGAAATGCTTTACAGGAAGTTTTCTAAACAGGGAGGCAACAGAACTGATTCTGGCTATGTCCTGACACTCTATACTCTAATTTGTCTAAATTCTAGAGCAGAAGCGTTTCATTATTGAAGCAAATGCCCTTTGGAGAAGTATTTCCCTCCCCACCCTGCCCTCAAAGTAGTGGAAAAAAACATGGGAAATAGATTATTTTTGCTTTGAGACTTTAGCAACTCAATTTAACTATATTACGTATCATCTAAAAAGACATGAATTAGGCATTTACTTTTCATGCCTCAAAGGCAAAACAAAGCAAACAAAACAAAAATGATGTCAGAGTCCAAGATCAGGGCTCCAGTCTCAAATTGCAAGTAGTTTTAGGTTATTTTAGCTTAAAAACTTATTTATTTCAATCTACTTTTCTGTGTATAAATTTAGGGGAACAGACCGAGATGCCTGCTACATGTGACCCTTCCCAGAATTCCTTTATAGAGCTACAATTCCAAAAAGTTAAGAAATAAAGGAAAACTTTCATTTAATTGAAAATAATGAAGTTTCAACCTTCCTGAGACATGGTT
This sequence comes from Solenodon paradoxus, assembly GCA_004363575.1. Lineage (NCBI taxonomy): Eukaryota > Metazoa > Chordata > Mammalia > Eulipotyphla > Solenodontidae > Solenodon > Solenodon paradoxus. Next base: position 124,172 of record RJWH01000124.1, read on the forward strand.
GATCTTTTTTATTATGCCGATGGCCAGTGAGTGATCCGTACCTCTCTGACTCTGTCATAATGTGTCTCAGTCTCTCTCAACACACAGCCCAGTCTCTTAGCTGTGTTTCTATGTGTTGGCTTTTAAAGGCAGGAAGTACTTCTCTGTTTGATGGCAAAGTTCATTTCATAGGCGGTGGTTTTAGTTTACTCTTGTCAATATTAATCACAGGAAGAAAAATAGAATACACTCATACTGGATAATTTTGTATGTCAATATGACTGGTCCAAAGTGCCTTTATATGTGGTTGAACAATATTCTGTAAATCGATGTGAGATGGTTTTTGAATGGGATTGAATTTAAACTGGATTATGAGGAGTCTTCCTTCCATAATGTGAATGGGTTTCCTCCAGTCAGCTGAGGGTCTTAATAGACCAAGACTGGCTTCCACAACAAGAACAAAATTTAGCCAAAACTACCTTTGAACTGCAACTACATTTGCCAGGAATGATGTGTATTTTTTTGCCCAAATTTCTGAAGGAAAACTAAGGATGCACACTATACATGGGTAGTATGAATTCTGTATCTATATAAATATTTTTAATTATTTTATTAATTCTTGTGCTTTTTATCTATTGTTACGTTTGGTAATTATTTGTTACATAAAATCTCATAACATAATGTAAAAAATAAATGCTAAAATTCCTTTATAATACACAAAGCAAGTACCTAAATATAAACAAATAAAATTTTGAATTAAAAAATTAAAAAGAAAGATTTTTTTTCTGAATTTTGGACCTAAAATATGGGTGCCCATCAAACAAGAGAGTTTATTATATACGGCAAAATATGACATCTTGGAATGGCAATTCTCCTTGAGTCACCAATCTGCACATTTGGACTAGTTGATTCTCCACAGTAATATGAGACAAGTATTTAAAACAAATATATCTCTCTTTCAAGAATTTTCACAAAGATTTTCAGACTAATGATACTTGAGCTCACATGTTCTTCCTGAAACAAGTGTTCGATCCAGAGCAGGTCAGAGTCACCAGCTGCCGAGCACTAAGTCATTTACCAACTTACAAAATGAAGAGGAGATCAAACCAAGCTATACAAACTGATTCTATGAGTTCATCCAGAAGGTAATAATATGAATAGAAAACTGGGTACTTAAAAACCACCAATACCTACTAGAGTAAAATTGGTTTATTTTATGATCAATGTCCTAGCTATTCTGCTGATGTTATAAAACACACTTTTCTGCAATGACAAATTTAAGCAAACTGGTATCTAAAAATGCACATATTTGAAAAACAAGCATAATTTCAACTATATTAGAATGCATGGGAACATGAAGAGTTATCTAATTGTGTATCACAGAGATAAAGGATTAACTAATTTTATAAAGTATCTGAATATGTCTGCTCAGTGGAGATTGACTGAAACAAGTGAAAACAATCTAATTCTATTTTTTTAATTACGCCAAGCTTTAGAAAAAGAACTGTTTTACTAATGCATGTGCTATAATACTATAATAATTCTTAATGTCATTATTTACAAATTGAGAAACATAATACCTGCTTTTCCCACACTTAGAGTAATTGAGAAGATTCAAGAATACATGTGAATCACTTTGAAAACCATAAAAACCTACACAAATGTTAGATGGATATACTTTGAATGAAAGTTAATAATTCATTATTAAAGAAAGAAGACTCAAAAGAGGAAGGAAGGAAAGATTTAGCAGCAATAGATGGTGAATTAATTGTTGTCTCTAACATGTTCAAAGGCACTAGAGAATAGCACAGTTTTTATGAACATAATACTTGGGAATTTCAATTTAATGTAATCAAAAAATGAAATTCATCTACAGAAGACCTGAACTTTGTTATCATCTATAAACAATTATGCATGATAAAATCTTCAGAAATTTTCCTCTTTTTGACTATTCATTCTTAGACATACTTCATTTGAATGCCCAAAGATTTTGTAATTAGGCAAGTAATCACTAGATTTTGAGAAATAGATTCAGTAGATAAGTGAGAGAAGGAAAAGCAAGGGCAGGAATAATTGAAAACGAAGTAGTAAGGTAACTCTTTCCTATAAAATTAGGGAATTTCCTTTAAAAGTTTTTCATTTTGATGAGTCACTCTGTCCTTGATCTTCCTCAAGTTTCAGAATGGTACACAAGATGATATACTCTATATTTAGAGCATTAAAAACAAATAACTGTGTCTTATTTAAATTAAATATAACATACTAATAAGCTACTTAATAATCATTTTCTGTAATTAAATGATATGAAGTCTCATGTTTTATATTTTAAAATTTTAAATACCAACATTAAATTGAGAAAAGAAAAATTAGAAAAGCAAATAACACCAAATGGAAAAGAAAATAGCACCTTGTGGCTCGGGGGCTGAGGTGTCCAAGGTACAGACCAGGTAAAGCCCAAGGACCTGGGTTTATGACCTGGGCTCTGGTGGTTAGGATATTTGGGGTGGGGAGAGATACAAAGAGAAAGAGACATACATAGCAAAGACAATTAAAAATGAATTCCCATATTATTTATAAAGACATAAAAGTTCTGAATCTCTAGTTTTCTATTGTTTGTTTTGTTTTTAATCATTAATATATTTCCTTACCTGATCTTGAAGAAGTTTGGAAATAATTCATCATATCTTGTGGAGTGTATGAATATGAATGACTGGAAAAATTATACTCTTTAAATTTGTTCTCATCAGTGTGAATATGCCATGCTACACCTGCATTTCCTTGTCATAATGAATTCCTGTTGGAAAACTTCGTTACCGGAAATTGGAAGCTAACTTGGAGGACTTGGCTCCCTAAAGCTAGCTTTAATCTAGAGACTTGGAAAGCTGTTCAGACAATGATGGCTATAAACCACCAGAGAAGCAAGCCCTGGCATACTGATGGTTAGGTCCACTGACTCTGGCGTACCGCAGTTCACATCTATCCCAAGGACCTAGTTTAGTGTCCCAGGATGGCGATGAACAGCCAAGATGGACTAAGTAAAAGTAAACAAAAATGTTTCTTCCTCCTCTTCCTGCCTGCCTGCCTCTGCTCACCTTCATTCTTGCCTATACCTTTAAACAAACAAAATAGCAGAAAAATTATCTGGCAGTTCAATATAGTGTTTGTAGTTTCCAATCTGCATTACAAGCATAATGAGAAGAAAGCATTTCTCCTTAGGTTTTAGCACTTTTTGGATGACTAATTGAACATACTGTTTACGTATTCGCCTGGAGATGAGATCCGTGTTGTCTATATTGATCTTATGATTGCCTCATATCTTTTTCACCATTCTGGTCATATTTCTCTTTAATCAGGTATAGACCTTATTATAAGATGTAAATTCACTAAACAAATGTACCTGACTTTAATAAGCAATGTGTTCTCAGAGGCAACATTTCAAAATGTCTAATCCTCAGTATTGATTTCATCTGGTCAAAAACCAACACAATTCATAAAAGGATTAGACAGGCAAGAAAATATAGAACTATCCTATACCCATGGACAATTGAAATCATTGCAATTTTTGTTTCAAATATTCTTCATTTATGAAAGAATTGCATTTGGAAATATGATTGATAAAAGTATCCTCTGCTTCTGGTAGACAGAGCAAAGAAATTCTTCATTCTTTTCAGCATTCTGGTTTCCTCTAGTGGTAATGTCGTGCTCAAAACAATGACAAATTTCATTAAAGTTCTTCTGAAAATTAACTTGATAATCTGTAATGGTGACTCCCCTTCAGATTTTTTTTTTTTTTTGCATGAAAGCCTGTGACTAGAAACATGTAAGAATTATAAGAGCAATAAATGCACTTACATCCTGAGGACTTTCTCAATTTCTGACATGTATACTCCAGTTTAATGTTCACATCCAAGGGAAGAATTACAGCATCTCTGTGACTCAGACCTTCTAAATTCAAGTATTCCCCAAGGAATGACTAATCTCAACCCTCCTTCTTGTATACATTCTTTAATCTTTGCCAGTACAAGTATTTAAGAGAGTGTTTATTTTTAAAAAGTGTTTTTAAAAAGAACTTACCAGTCTTCTGTATTGTGTGTTATAATGCATTTCAAATGATGGTCACTGATGACCACAGAATGAGTGCCAGTCACATAAATGCTGTTTTACTTGTAATTAATGGGATATAAGTTGAGAAGACCCCAAATTAAAAGAACTTAATTTGTGAACAATTTTCAAACATACTGTTGAGAACCCATCTGTTAATCAAAAAATGAAAATAAGTTCTAGTGTAGAAGGGATAGCTGGAAATGTCAATAAAGACTGGAAAGAGTCTGGTAGGGTTAGTCAACAGGATGAAAAATATTCTGTCTTATTGGTAACATGGAAATGTCAAAAATACTTAAAAGCATGGTTGTTTGACATGTAGATAACTCTGTGGGAGAAAGGTCATCTTTACACAATTTTATTGAGAGTTTATTTGGATAAAACCACTTTTGAACAACATTTAGCATTGTTAAGTATAGTTAAAAACACATAAGAGCTATGAAACAGACCTTCCATTCGTGTGTGTGTGTGTGTGTGTGTGTGTGTGTGTGTGTGTGTGTACATAATGGAACAATGAATATAGTCACTTATCACAGGTAATATTAGGTTAACAGAAACCTATCCATAACTGGCTCACTAGAATCCACCTAAATGTCCTTCAAAATATCTGGATGTATGTCAAATAATTGAACATTATATAGAATAAAAGTTCAAAATTATAGCTGCAGACAATATAATAGATGAATATTTTAAGCAAAGTCTAAATAAAAAAGAAATGTACAAGATAAAGTATACACATGACACCCATTTAATATAATGCAAGTTAAAAAATAGGCAAAACTAAGCTATATTATTTAGAGAAGACTATACAGTTGCTAAGACAGGAATAAATATGAGGAAATGAATAACATGCCAGCAAATAAATTTCCTCAGTGGAGGTAGAGGAATTAGCAATAAGTAAGAAGATAATGAAGTTATTTCTTCTTTCTCTCTGTTTTTTAAAAAATATGTGCTATTCACATATTTTTTCCTCACATCTATTTATTTATATTTGCTTTTAGCAGGTGTTATATACAGATATACATCCATACAACATTTCATTGTAAAATAAGAAACTTAAAAATATTCCATCAGAATCTGTTAATTCTCATCTGAGAATACTAGTAAATATTTGTTTCTGCAAACTACAGTTGAGAACATATATACTAGAAATCAGTCAGAAGTTCCCAAGAGAGCCTAAAATGTTGGTCAAACATATTTTCTAGAGATATATTTATTATACCACTCTTTTCATTGCAATAGGATAGGAACTGAGAAAAGCATAGGGACAAGGATAAAAAGTAGGGAATTAAAAGTACATGTAAATGATTTCTGAGTTGATGGGTATATAAAATTGGGGGAGCAGTGGGATAATATGCACTGAAAACAATTTGTTTACAGAGCTTGAAAAATCCAAAATATATCACATAAGGCATAAGACATGATTCATTATGAAAAAATTCCCTGAAAATATAAATCTCTTTAGGCTGCATTGTTCCTTTACTAGAAGTATTTCCTCTTAGTCTCAAAAGAATGAAATCACAACAAAGCATAACTTATATAACTTTATAAGTTATAAAATAGTCATCTATATATAACAATATAATATACAAATTATCTGAACTTTCTGTCTTTAGTTTCTAAAATTTTACCACATACATATTCCAAAATATACAAGCCTCCTGTGATTATTTTGTAATTTCCATTCCTCATCAAATTATTTCTAATTGATTAATACAGCAGTACTGCTGTGCCCATTTGTAATAGGGTATCAAATATTTTATCTATATTCATTTTATTTCTCTTAAAATTTTGACATTATCACATAGTTAAGATGGTGAAATGTTCAAGAATTCTTTGACTTATGGAGGACTCACTTATTCTTGAGAACTCAGGGAAATTATTTCATCTTTCAGAGAATGATAATATTGTTTATTATACTGGGCTATAGAAAGAATATAGGGAATAAGTGTCTCTGTTGGAGTCAAACTTCTCTATTGATTTTAGACAAAACTATATCTAAATGTCTTCTGTAAAGCTGAAATAGTTTAGCAATAAGAGCAAATGAATCCACACATTACCCATGCCTTAGCATGACTAGGAGATAAAGAATATTACAATGCCCAAATTACTGTAGAGTTAAGAGTTTATACTTTATCATGTGGTTGCTATGCTACTTGATATATTTTATCTTAATTTTAAATTATATTGTGAAATTCATTTATTGGAATGTACTATGCAAATCGTATATTATAATATAATGAAGTGTCATTTTTTATATTTTTCTGCAGTATTTTGCTAGACTTTATTTTAGCTATATTAAGGTGGCAAGTCTTCTATTTTTTTAATTAAAAAATTTACTAGAATGCAGTTGCCCAATCACTGTTTCTTCTCAGAGCTCCTCAGAGGATTCTGACATGTATCATTTGTATATAACGTATTAAGTTCACTACCAGCAGTACAATTCTATCCAACACATAACTGACCCCTTTTACCCAACTTGACCTCCTACCCCCTTATCTTCTGGTAACCTTTAATTTGGTCCTATAGATGAAAGTCTATTTTGATCTGGTTTACTTGATGGTTTGTTTTCTCTGTATACAATATATGAGTGAAAGCATGTAATATCTGACTTTCTTCTGCTGACTTAGTTCACTCAACATAATTCCCTCTAGTTCTACCCATCTTGTGCAAATGACAGGATACCCTGTCTTACTCTCTCTTCGTAATATCCCATTGTGTATGCGTATCACATCTTCTGTGTCCACTCATTTGCAATAGGCATTTATGTTGCTTCCAGTTCTTGACTATTGTGTATAATGTTGCAATAAATATGATTGTGCCTATGTGGCTTCAAGTTCATGCTTTTGTGTTTTTCAAGTAAGTAGACAAAAATATGATTAAGGAATCATATAATTTATATTTTCATTTTTTTAGGACTCTCCATATTACTTTTCATACCACTTGAAGCAACTTATATTGTTACCAATAGTATGTAAGATTTCCTTTTCTATGCATCTTCACTAATTCTTGTTGTTTTTAGTATTTTGAGAAATAGTCATTTTCTCAGATGATATGAAATGACATCTTGTTTTGTTTAGAACTTATTTTAAATTTAAATCAAATTAATCTCAAGCTCATTTTAATAATCCACATATTTACTCTCCTCCTCCCTATCCCGGCATTTCATATTTTTGGTGACTTGCTTCTAATCTGGGTCTCATTCATTTGTGGAATTTTCTCAGTATTTCTTACAAGGCTGGTTTAGTCATGATGAAGTCTTTTAAATTTTGTTTTTTTGGAAAGCTCTTCATTTCCTCTTCAATTCTCAGTGATAACCTCATACAATAGAGTATACTTGGCTGGAAGTCCTTTTCTTTCAGCACTTTGAGTATATCCTACCATCCTCTTCTGACCTGCAAATTTTATGCTGAAAATTTGCAGACAATTTCTGTTTGTTGGTCTGCATGGGTGCTTTCCACTCCTTATCTTCTAGCTCACTGATTCAACCAGGATCATAAGCTTCTTCAATCAATTGTTGAGTTCCTCAATATGTTTTTCAGTTCTACTGTTGTTTTCTTTAGTTCTATGAATCCTGTTTGAAACTTTCTCATATTTTCTCTTTGTTGTAAATCTTATTTTCTTCATTCATCGTTTTTATAATGTTTTTGTGGCAATCATCAAAACTTGGTTAAAATCTTCATGCGATTTAAAGGATTTTTCTCTAGGATTTTGTTTTGATCTATCGATTGAAGTAAAATTCTCTCTGTCTTTGGGTGGTGGGGTTACTCTGTCTTTATTTGTATGGGTTAGGCTAAAAGGCTTTCTTTCCCTATCTTGATGTATGAGTCTTGTGTTAGGATTTTGAGTTGCAAAGTACAATCCTGGGCAGGAGCTCCAGCTGTCAAGGTCTGGGTGCTTGAGGCTGAAGGTGGGTGAGTGGTGGCCTGAGACAGTGATGGAGCTATTGGGTCTCTCTTGTGATCCTCCTTGGGAGAGCTGCCACAGCAACTAGGCTGGAAACGCCACAAACTGAGTTTTGCAAGAAACACTGAGCTGCTTATTGGGGGTTGCAGGTTCTGGTTGCCTGTCGCTATCCTGGCTTATTGGTGCCCTGGTAATGAGAACTACAAGGAGCCAGAACTGCTGATTCCAGAGGGGTGGGGTTTTGACCTCTGAATCTTTCTAACATGGTATTCACCCCAGACTCACACCTAACTCCAACAGGGGGGATCCACCAATGCAAGAACCACACAGATTGAAGAGAATCTGGGAGGATACCCAGCTGTATCTCTGCTCAGTGGAAGACTATCCTTCTGAATTATTCTCCCATTGAAGTTTTTGGTTCAACAAATGAAAATCCATCAGACAGGTTCGTACACACCATACCCGTTGACTCCCCTTGATCACTGCCTTGAGTTCTCTGGCCCCAGACACCATTAAATTGTTTTAAATATTTTACTCTACTTTGTCAATATTCTTATCTCTAGCTATTTTATTTTAGTAAGTTCTAGTGGTTTATATTGTTCCAAAGTATCCAACAAGATCAGAGACACACACCAGAGTTAAAGAGAATTTAGGAGGCATTTATTAGCTGGCAGCTATATGAGGAAAACAGAGCCAAATCATACAGCCTTGAACATTCAAGGTTAAGAGTCTTCACAGCTTGGTTGAATTGCAAAAACATGTTTACTGAGACTAGAGCTTGGTTGAAGTTGTTTAAAACCCATTTTTGTGGCTACCTACTATGCTAGAACCAGTTTGGTAAGTTCAGAATATCCAACAGAATATTCACATAGACTATTATATGAAAATTTAGGAAGATGAAGTAGATCTAAATGTAATAATATGAAATATGAAATTCTTTGTGCTTCATGTTGGCTAAAACAATACAAATTGATATATAGAGCTTGTCTCTGTCTATAAGACAAATATATATACAACATATGCAATATATTCTGAATAGCTCTTCATGTGTTACCTTGACAAGTAAAGAACAACAAAATATCTGAATAATGTTAAAGGTTGTAGTAACATTTCACATTGTGCAAAAATGGAAACAATGACCAATGAAATATCCTTCATAATCAAAAAATAAAAATTACTTGATTAGTGATCTCTTTGACCACATAGATTAATAATCTGGCATGTAGAAATTAATTAATAATGTATTTACTTCATGTGTCTTTTATCCTTTACCGAATCCAGTTCTGTTGCTTCTAACCCAAAACCAAATACTTGACAGAATGAATGTTGGTGGAAGGAAAAAAGATTTATTATCGAGAGGCACCAAATGAAGAAATGTGTGACCAGCTTTGTCTCAGATTCACTTAATCGGCTGAAGGGGTACCAAAGTTCTATACACAGAGTATACATGTAAGAGGCAATGTGGGGGAAGGTGAGGTAATTTACCAGTCATTGGTGATTACGGATACAGTGGTGCTAACATTGGGCCAGTGTCTGCTAGCTTTTCAGGCCAATCACAAGTCTTCTTGCTTCAGTGGAAGAAAACTGTTTTAATTCGTTATCTGTGTCTCTCCTGGTTAAGTCTAATATTTTTTCTACCCTCCCCATAATCTGGGCACTTTGACTAATAACTATTATCTAGAACTACAAGAAATTTCTACCTAGAGACTTCTTCAAGTTTAAACTTATCTAAACTTTGGAAATATTTTAGCTAGCATCCTTTTTCTTAAGTGGTTTAAGTATCAAATAATATTATTGTTATATATTACTAATAAATACAAAATTTGTTATCATTAAGTACCCACAACCAGAGATATTCTCTCATAAAAGTATTTTCTCAATGTGATTAAACCCAAACCAGTTTATTATACCTCATTATTCATCAGTTAGTAGGAGCTGAGCTGAAATGCATGGATTTTGCTCTAAAACTGCTTTATACAGCATTACTGAACAAAGGTACATATGATTAAAGTTAAAAGCAACTTCATGACACAAACACATAGGTTTATTCAATCCAGCGATTATTGTAGAAGTCCTTTATTAAATAATAACAATGCAACAGCTCATCATCTTTGATTATTTGCGTGAGTGTTCAAATCTGTATGATATGGGACATAGATACCTAGTACCATCATCGTTAGGAGAAGCAAAGAACATTGAGACTTTGTCCTAAATTCACATTATTTTCTACTGGACAAACAATAATTTTGACTGCTTCATTTATAGTTGAACTTGTTTAAAGATAACCTGGAGGAAATTAAATTTTTCAAGAATTTAGTTAAGCAAAAAATGTTTGTTAGGAATCATCCAATGGAATTTTGGAAGTAGTTAGGAAATCGCCAACGGTAGCTAGGGGAAAAACTTTTACAGAGAAGAGGTCGTAGCAAAGAATGTAAATTATTTGATTGGCTGGAATCTGATAGTATGCCTTATTTGGAAAATCTTCATTGACTGTGGCTGGCTTGATTTCTTAAGGTGGTGGCATTTACAGGCTTAGGATTGGTTTGTTTACCTAGTTGCTAAAGTATCAGAACCACCTCAGACTAATGATCTTGTTTAATTAAGTTAGCAAGTGTTAATAAAAATGAAGAATCATTGTTTTTATGAAAAGTTGGTGAGTGTAAAAGAAATGTAAGCTCTGGTGACACTCTTACAAGGAAGAGTGAGTAAGATAAAACGGCTCTTTACTTGTTTCAATTTGTCTGACTGAAGTAGTTGATTGCTACTAGGCATTCAAACCAATGAGAAGTGTTAGCCTTTACTCTTCTCAATAAAATTGTTCACAATTTCATTTATGTACCATATTTTACATGACCATCTTTCTGTATAAAATGGCAAGAACCTATGCTATATATCAGCTCAACTGAAACACAGCTGACGATAAGCTTTAAATTATTCACAGAATTGCACTTCTTAAACAGCTGTTATCAGTTCTTCAAATAATTTTTAGACTCACTGATGAGATTTGAGAGATTCTATTTTTCAGTTGATATTATATTTCATATTTAATTTAAAAAATCTTGAAAATTTAACAAGTTAAAAGTACACTGTATAATTTTAAGTTTATTTCCTGGTGATCATGCACTGTTTTCTCATGTTTTTCTAAAGTTCTGTTTGTAAAACAAAGCACAAAAAGGTCATGGTTTTACATACAAAACTAAGATTTAAGCTCAGTTACTACTGAGCCTTTTTCATTGTAACTTGAGAAACCTTAAAATATTGAAATGTCTACAAAAGCAATAAAATGATCATGGGATTATATGGTGATATTTAATTTTTGTACAAGTTAAATATCACTGATAATTAACTGTTAGAAGTTTATTTTGAAGTGACATTTTCCTAGAATACCAGACCTTTACAACATAATTAAAGGCTTTCTTATTGTAATGGTGCCCTATTGCTGATATGAAAGTTCTTTAAAATTGTGATTCCACTTTATGAATCATTATATATATTTAATAATGTGTAAGCTATTCATTTTTGTTGTCTTATTATGAAATAGCTTTTCCAAGTGTTTAAGTAGTCTTGTTCTCTTTTCTTGAATAGTTAATAGAATCGAGACAGAGTTGAATAATGGAAATGTATTTTTAGCAGTCAATCTATGAACTTAAAAAATGAAAATCTCACTCTTAAATAGGTAAAAAAATCATTAAACATAGTGGTATTTATAAATCATCAATATTTACCTCTAATTAATGGTCTGGTTCTCTATGAGGAATGGTGATGTTGTATCCTTTATTGAGTAACTTTATTTCATAGGTCTCCTCATTCCCTGACTAGCTATTTCTGGATTTTTTATTGCCAGAAATGTCTTCTTTATGAAGGCATTAGTTTAGATCAATTGCCAGTCTTAAGCTATGAAAAACAAAACAAAAAACAAAAACAGCCCACCATATTATCATTGGCATAGGTGCATTATAGTCATGGAAATCGATCAAGAATCTAATTGAAGATAAAATTAGGACAAAGCAGAAGAGTGTATAAATATGTGATGCCTAGAAATGAGACACAGAATAGGTGGACAAGGACTAGAAAGACCTACATCTATTATTGTACCATTTTGGATAATTTCTAGAAATGTTTTCCTCATGTTTTTACTTAGAAGGTATTATCAGAAAATGAAAAACTCTGATTTTAAAGGGATTATTTACCTTATAATATCATTTTTCACTGACTCAAAGATACATTTTTTTTTTTTTTCATTTTAAACTACTGAAACTGTGGTGTTCCCTGGTGGAGTAGCATTTTGGTCAGCTATCTTCTACTGGCACAGTAACATACATCTTAAGAATCCTGGTTCACATCCCAGGACCCAGGAAAAAATAAGGTGAAAATGAAATGAAATTGATAAATTGCTTTCACCTCTCTCTTTCTACCAGCCTAGCTGCTTCTTCTACTTGTTTTCGTTCCTCCCTGTGCCTTTCCTTTAAAAAAAAATTTGAAACTGTAACACACTTTGCATTTTAGTGTAAATTATTCTCAGTATCATCTTACTTATGATAAATTTGAAAAAAATACATTATTACAGTATCAAAATTATCGAGTCTAATTATTAAAATAACTTTCAACCCAAGAGAATCTGCCAATATTGTATACATGAGCTTCATACTTAAAGTGGAAACAGAAGAGATAACTTTATACATACCATAACCAGACAAAAAATATTTAAAATATTAAAACAAAATTATGACATAATCCATACTGAGTGAAGAATTCTAACATTTAATTAAAATCCTAGTCCTAGGAGGGAGACAGGGTGGGAGAGTTAAAAATAAAGGAAGGGAAAGAGGGAGGGAGGGGTAGAAAGAGGGAGAAAGAATAAACTCTATAATATTTGAGAACAAAACGTCTGAGAATTTTCCAGAGTTGATGAAAAACTTCTTACAACTAACAAATCCAAAACAAGATAAACTTTAAAAATCACCTAGAAAATCTTAGTAAAACTGCCAAAACAGTAACATATTTGTTTTTGTCTAAGTTTGTATTTGTCCAAAGACAAATAGAAAATCTTAAAATATCAGAGAAAGATCCTCATTACCTTCAAAGTAACAGTATTATGCTTAAAGATCTTCTCTTAGCAACAACAGTGTTAAAGAGAAGAAATGAGGATAATAGTCATAATGTAATGCAGGAAAATAACTCCCAATATAGTGTGACTGAAGACCAGATGGCATCGAATCACTTTCGCTACTTCTCCCCTCTAAATATGAGGAAACGTTCTGGAAATAATTCAACAAAAAACCATATAAAGTGTTTGAAGAAGGGAAAATAGAAACTCAGTAAGACTTGAGGAGTAACAACCATTATCTTCCATTCCCAGGTTTTTTTTGTTTTTTTTTTATCTCATATAATGACAGTTTTGTCTCCTTTTTAACTTATTTTGCTTTTATTTTTTCCATAGATAGTACCATTAATATTTTAAAAAGTGAAAATAGCAGCAACTACTTTTTGGAGATTTTTTACTATAAAAAAATACCTGCCCCAATTTCTTATCTTAAATATCTGCCAAGGGTCAAATTAGTGATCTAAGTTTCCAAATGAAGAAACTAAAATAAGAAGAACAAACTAAAACTACAATAGACTTGCCCCTGGCTGGTCTAAGGTGGGAAATGGGTATATGTTAGTTTCTTATTATTTAGATTTTGTCAAGTTATTTATTGAATTTTGTTCTATTGATAGTCTGCTTAGAGTTTTAATATAGAAATTTATTGTATATTAAAACATTATTTTCTTGTATCTATTGAGATAACCTAGTGCTTTGTTTTATTTATTTTGAATATACTTGTTTGTGATTCTTGGACCAATGTCCAACATGAGCATGTGGAAAGTCTTCCCCACACCAGTAAGTAATTTTTTGAGAATGTCAGGGTGTCCACTAAATTCAGCTCAATTCTGACCCTATCTACCTAGAGATAGGATAAGCTTACTCAGGTGAAGCACTCAGCCCTTCTCATCATTCTCCAGTCACAATCTCAGATTTTCACCTGTGCTTCTGACCTATTGGTTACAGAACAGAGTTTCCCAAGATGATATTTATGAGAACACCTCACAAAACTCAGGAAGTCAATTAACTCCCTAGATCAGAAATTTTTTACAAAAGATATTGAGTCACAGACAAATGAAAGAAATGTATAGGGTAAAGTAGGAAGGAAGGCACAGAGCTTCCATGTCCTCTCAAGGTGAGTTATTCTTGCAAATCTTCATTTGGAGAAGCTCTCCAGAGCCCCCTCTCTTGGGTTTTTATGAAGGTTTCATTACTTAGGAATGGTTAATTGAATAATTGACCATCAGCAATTGATTCAACACCAGCTCCCTTCCTTTCCTGGAGGTCCCAGCCCTCTATTCATGTTGGTTTTCATGGGAACCAGCCCTCATTCTTACGTCTCTCTAGAAAGTTGCCTCGTTAACATAGGAAAAGACACCTTTAATATTTATGAAATTCCAAGACTTTGGGGAGCTCTGAGTCAAGAATTGTGAATTAAGACCAAATATAAATGGGATCATCTGAATGACCAAAACACATATTTCTTACAAATTATGGTATCATACTAGTTTATCCAAGTCTAGAGGAAAGATGAAAGTAATGAATGACCTTAGAGGAAACTGAAGTCTCTGGTATGAATAGTTAAAGAAAACATGAAACACAGCCTAATTCCCAGAAATCCACATAAAATTTCACATGAAAGTCCTGCTTACCTCAGTTTCTATTAAACGACACATCCTGCCTATCTTTCAACAAGAAATTATAAGACATGCTATAGACCAGGAAAAAAACCCAACAATCTAAAATGATAGAACAATTATCTGAACAATGCTCTGATATAATACAGATATTGGAATGATCAGATAGGGAGTATTAGATAACAATGAGTTGCATCTTAAGGAGTAATGGAAAACATGGCCAACATATAGCAACAGATGGGTGATGCAATAAAAAAAATTCAGAACTAAGACAACTAAAGGAAATAATAGTCTTATATAATGAATGTGTTCCCACAAAATTCATGTTGAAGTCAATATTGTATTTGGTGGTACTGCCTTTGGAAAATAATTAACTCATAAGAACTGCACTGCTCTGCTAAAATTAGGGTCTGTATAAGAAAATGAAGAAAGCTAGTCCTCTTTCTGTTCTCCTTTTGTGGAGTTAAGCAGAAAATCGTTACCTTCAGGAAGTCCTTGAATGGGCTCATTACCTAGCACTCAGATTTCAGAATCTCAGCCAGAACTGTGAAAAGTATATCTTTGTTGTTTAAGTCATCCAGACAATGACAATCTGTGATAGCAACCTGAACTAACTAAAATAACTAGAAATTTTAAAAATAGTGGAAATGAAGAACATCTTTGCTGTATTCATTCACCAGTAGACAGCAGAAGTCTTAAGAGAGAGACAGTGAATCAATAGAAATGTCCTACTAAATTGAGAAAAGAAAGAGTGGTAAGAATCAAAACCCAGAACACTGGAGAACTGTGGGACAATTTTAAAAGATGCGACATGCACAAAGGAAGTACCACAAGGAAAAGAATTAGAGATCAGATTGGAGGAAAATCTCGAATGATGAAATATTTTCTAAAATAGTGATATGGAAATTTCAGAGAATACCAGGAACAATGTAGAATTATAAAAAGCAAAAGCTAACTTACAAAGACAATCTATACCTCGGCATGTCATATTCAAAGTAAAGAATGCTAGAAGCAAGGGGAAGTCTTAAACTAAGTCATGCATGATTAAAAAAAAAAATCTATCTATAGAGGAACAATGATAAGAATTACATTAGAATTCTTACCAGAAACCATGCAGACAAAGGAGAGAGAGAAGTGAAGTAATTAAAGTATTAAAAAAAAAAAATCAACATAGACTTCAATGTCTAACAAAACTATTATGCGAAATGAAGGAGAAATAAAAATATTCTCCAGTGAAATGAAAGTGAGAAAAATTTTAGCCAACAAACCATCCCTGCAAGAAATAGATTTTTTAGGCATCATAAAATTCGTCAGAAACTCAGATTTAAATAAAGAAATATACTTTACTTGAAAAAGAAGGAATAAATGAAGGTACAAATAAAATCTTTTGTTTTTCTAATTCTAAATAGATCTAAAGTTAACTTTAAAGTCATAATTATAACAATATAGTGGGTTATTGTGTAAGTATAAGCAAAACAAAAAGACAGCAAATAAAAAATAGCAATGTCATGATGGAGAAATTGACAATACTCTGTTAGAAGGTTCTGTAAGTGAAGCAGTATAAGATTTTTTAAAGTAACTTAGATTAGCTAAAATGTATATTGGAAACTGCAGAGCAAACAAAACAATTTTTAAAAAGATTGCTAATACAAAAAGAGAAGCGATAATGGGACCAAAGAAAATGCTCAACTGAAAGCAGAAAAATCATAAAAGGGAGGCAAAAGTAGCAACAAACATGATGAATAGAAAGCAATTGTAAACATGATAGATATTAAACCCAATATATCAGATCATTTGAAATATGAATGTCTAAATACATTAATTGAACTACAGATGTAGTCAAATGGAATAAAAACAGCCTCAATTATAAGTTGTATAAAAGAAAAATACTTCATTTTAATATAAAATTATAGATTAAAATTTCTTTTTTTCAGTATTTTGAAGCTATAGTTTCATTGTATTCTGATTCACTTCAGTATGATACAGTTCTATTCAGATAGCATGATTCTGAACAATTAATGTTAGTATAAAGTTTGGTTCCTAAGCTTCTTTCACTCTAGAACATTTTAAGATTTTGCTCTTAAATGTGACTAAATTTCACTAGTGTATGTCTTTTGTTAGAAATTCTCTTTGACATTCTCAACTTTTAAATCTGATGATACTTATGACTTTAGTTTAATGTTTTTCAAATAGGTCATATCTTGGATTTACTTTGTTCACTACTTTAATATTCCAGATGAAACAATGCTTATTTTACTTATCATGTCCTTTAACTTGTCTTGCATTTCTTCCATCTTTTTATTTCCTCTTGATGTCTTTATAATATGTCTTTTTTTCTTTCTGAGAATATTTATTATGCTATTTTTGATTCTTACATTTGTTTTTCCTCCCCCATTTATTCTGGTAGCATTGACATAGGCATATTGACATGTGGTGAAGCAGCGGGGAATTATCTGCTCAAGATATTCGGGAGAGAGACAGGGTACATACAGAATGTTCTTCTTCAGCTTATTTGGTTCAGTCTGCTAACTCACAGTGAGTCATGTTTGTGTGTATAAGTTCTAAGCATGCGACCTCTATACACCCTCTATACATCTGTTTTGACGACTATCTCAACAGAAAGTTGTGAGTCCTTCTTTGCTTATCCACTTATTAATCTATCAGATCACCGTTTCTCTTCTTCTGCTGCTGAACCTTCTTTTTAATATACTTTTGAATCACCACTGGGGAATATGGTGGTGATTACAGATTATATGATCTATTCTTTGGTCTTTCTTCTGTGAGTAGAAGCCAAACCTAATGAATGACTAAAATAAAACTTATAAGTTGTTACACTGTACTCTAAAGAGTAAAGTCATGATAATGATGTATGTCCTGTATATCCTGAGACTTCTGCATTAATTACCATGTTTTAATACTTTCATCTTAAAATTCCAGCTGTCTCTTTTTTCACATCCAGCTATTGCAGTAGACATAGAATTCTCATTCAGATGGCATGCTCAAAAACTATTGCTGGTTTACGTTAAATAATCTGTCTCTCACAAAGCAACTCCCTTTAAAGAATTTTATAGTGCTTAAAAAAACAGCCTTTTATAAATGCTCTTTAGCTGCCATTCCTGCGGAATCATTTGGCATTATTTACATCACACCTATTAATGGGCATGCCCTGGTGGCTCATATGCTAAATCGGCAGTTGAGGTATTGACCAGGTAAAGCCTAAAGACTGTTCAGTGACTGGGGAACAACCAACACAAATTAAAAAAAATACATAAATAAAAAGTGCTTACTTACAGTAGCTAGTATCAGAGGGCAAACAGAAATCCCTTGTTCTCATTTCTAGCACAAAATTTTAAAACACATATCTAGTTCAGTGATTAGAAAAGCGTTATAAGCGTCTTTTTCACTGACTTTAGAAGTTGGCAATGCACAACATTAATGAATGATATCTTGGCATCTTATTTGCTACTGGGATCTGACTAGATTACCTAATCAAACACTTTATTTGAAAGAAAATTCTCATCTATAACTCCTCTCTTGCCCAAAGCCCTGGTCATCATGTGATTATACTCCAGCTCCATCACATTTGTCACTAGCCTTGCACTTTATTGATTTTTGAGACCAATTGTTATTCACATACACGACTTAGAATCCTGTACCTAGATATACGTATGACCTTTTGAGTAACCTGTTTATCTGAACAGGGTCTTAGGACATGGAACAAACTGCTTCTGTTCATTATAGCCATTTATCTAACATCTCTTGGGGAAAGGAAAAGAATCATAGTTATTCTAAGCTAGGGCTGCGAAACATCCTTTTAAAGAAAAGCAAACACAATAAATCATGTTGAGGTGCTCTTAGAACAATTTTCACTCAGAAATTGTAAAGTGAATATCACATTTCTTTATCTTACTACTCTGTCACCATAGGTGAAAACTTGCAGTAATACTTTTATTTAACAGCCTTCTTATGTTTATTTTTGCAAGAGTTTTTTTAAGCTAGCTATGTTTACTTTTGCTTTTGGCAATAGTTTCAAAGGCTTTGTTCTGTGAGGCTCACAACCAATTCATGCATTTCTGTAATTCAACATAATCATAACATTATTCCTAATAAAATCAGAATAAATACTTATTAGCAATCAAAGCAGTAATTGCTATGAATCTCACATACATAATGATCCTAATCCACCAATGTAAGAAGGTCAACTAATATAATGAGGAGGAAAGGGAGTTGAAAATTATAATGTGAAAATAGTGAGAACAATAGATTAAAGGACACAGCACAAATTAAGGATGTTACAAATAGTCTCACAATGAATGAATAAAGGATATTATAACATAAGGATTTTGAGAGAGGATGATGCAGGGATGCATTAAGACAATAAGACTTCTTATGTGAATGTGTTAGTTTATATATACACTAACTCTCCAGCGATTTCTTATGCACGTCCTATAACTGAATGCAGCAACATTAGAAATTACATGGAGATTACAGGAAAAGAATGTTTATGCTGATAATGTTCATACACCTTTGAGAATCCAACTTATTTCACTCTCTTGAAGACGATCACATTATCATAACCTAAGTTTTTCTTCTTATATTCCATATAAGTCAATGACTCTTAGGACTAGCTATAGGACTAAACCAGTTTTTTATTTTTTTTTTTTTGTAAGATTCATTTAATCATTTCTACAAGTACAGTGCAAGCACATTCATTACAGACAACATTACTGGTGAGAAACTACATCCTGTGGAAAAAATAAAAACATTATCCTTCACTAAAAACCTTTGCATTTGATAGTAAAGACAAAACTCACATAAAAATAGTCAGTGATAAATACATATTAAATTCCAAGATACAGATGAAAAATACAGAGTTCCAAGGAGGAAAAACATAAAGAAAAATTTAAGAACAACCTCATGGTAGACATAGAACTTGAGCTGACTTTCTACTAATGAGAATGGATGAGAAACGAAGGGTACATTTTAGAAACATTTTACAGAGTAGAAAACAAATCTGACACAGAATGGAGAGAATAGGTAAAACTATCTGATAGAAACAAGCGTATGAAATAAATCATTCCTTTCTCATGCCAATATCTTTGAACAGCGGTTCCCTCTAAACTGTTCTTTCCTTCCTGTATGTTCCTAGAGTATTCAGTGAAAATATCTAGCTCATACTTCTCACTGTATACTGCTTGTGTACTTATTATTTTTTACCAATAATATAGGAGTTCTTATTATTCATAGATTATATTTTTTATTAATATTTATTGAAGTAACTTCAATTTACAAAATAATATGAACCCATATGTGCATTTTCCCCATTCATCAAATATAAGACAAAACACCCTGCCTGCCACCAAATTAAAATCCCATATGAAATCATCATTCCATTAGTATTCACCACTGTCCATTGGACTCCACCATCACTTGCTCCTGTCCCCTGTCTCCTCCCCGACTGGTAACCTCAGTTCTCTTGTTAATGTCCAAGGGTTGTTTTTTGTTCTGTCTGTTCCTTTGCTTTGTTTCTTGATATTCCACATATGAGTGAGATCATCTAGTATTTGTTTTGCTCCTTCTGACTTATTGTATGTAGTACAATCTTCTCTATTCCCTTCATGCTATCACAAATGTCAGGATTTCATCTATTTAGGATTGTGTAACCTTCTAATGTTTACATACACCACATCTTCTTTATATAAACATTTTTCCATAGGCTCTTGGGTAGTTTCCAATTCTTCAGCATTGTAAATAATACTGCAGTAAACTGGGGATGAATATATCTCTGTGTATTACTATTTTTGCGGTTTTTTTTTTTGTAAATATCCAAAAGTGGAATGATGGGATTATATGGGATTTTTAGTCTCAACTTTTTGAGGAATTGCCATATTACTTTCCATACTTTCCAATTTATACTCTCACCAACAGTATAAAAGTGTTTCTTTTCCTCTGAATCCTCACCAAAATTCGTTATTTCCACACTTTTGATTAATAGCTAGAGATTATATTTTTTAACTTCTGTATCTCCAAAACTTAGCAGAGTGCTTGATAATAATTACTCCAATTTTCTTTTTTTCATGTTAATCACTATCACTAATTCAGTTAAGCCATTTCTCACCTCAGTCATAGCAACAGTTTTCTAACTAGCATCTGTGGCAACTGAGTTTCTATAATCTTTTTCCACATGGTTACAAAAGTGATTTTTGTTTTGTCTTATCCACTACTGAAAATCTTCCAAGGTCCCCCACTTAGTCTACAGAACAAAATTAAAATGCTATAGGATAACATGATTCCTTTTCATGTGGATCCTGCTCATCAACTCAACCCCTTTTATGGCCCACACAATATGTACAGATTTTGTGTTGCTTCTGCTTTCCTCGGTGTCCTATTTATTCTCCAGTTCTGGTAATCAGTCTGGCTATTCTATAACTTTTCTATCAAATAGTAATATCAAGATTTGACTCCTGCTTGTTCTTTAGGAATCAGCTAACAAAGTTTTTCCAGACATATCTGAATGAAGAAAACAGAGATGAAATACGAAATAACAAGAAATATTTATTTCTTGTTATTCCATACAAGATAGTTGCTTACATTACTCAGAAGACAGGAATTTTGTGAGTTTTTTAAAATTAAGGTGATACTGGTGAATTCTATAGTCCATAGATTATACCTCAATAAAGCTGACCAAAAAAAATTTAAAACAGTAGTTCATTGTTATTTACTTTCTCATTTTAACAAATATTTTCGTAACTCATTTTATTCACATTTTTGTGTTTTTTTTTCTTAAAGATGACCCTCTTCATGTATAAATGTATAAGTGCTGAGCATTTAGTTATATATCAAACAGAAAAATGTTACACCTTTGTTGGGACAAGGTAGTATACTAAATACCAACCATATGATTGTAGAAACAGGTAATATAATATTAGTTAATAATAAATATTATAAAGGAAAATAAAATAGTATACCTTGATAGAAAATGCTTCTTCTGATCAGAGAAAGCCTGTCTGAAAAGTAGCATTTGTATAGATAGATGAGTGGCTATATAGGCTATTGGAATAACAAATGCAAAATGTCTTGGGACAAGATGTAATTGACTTGCTAGAAGAATATTTTAAAAGCCCATAAAACTTAAGTGAGTGAAGAGTAGACATGATAGCAAAATAAAAAGCAAAAAACCCAGAGAGAAAGGCAGTAATGATATCACATAGGCCCCTGATAGATTTTTCTTTTTCTAAGTGTAATGAGAAGCTTTTTAAATAGAAGTACAAAATCTGCTTCCAGTCTACGGAGTAAAGAACATCTATGGAAGTTAATAGTGAACACTGCAGGCCAATTGGAGGACAATAGCAGTATTCACATAAGCAATGATATTGACTAGACTAAAATATTACTGGTAGAGGTGATGAGTAGTAAGACTCTCAATCTATTCTGAGGGTAGCACTGATGGCATTGGCTGATAAACCAGATAAGGAACATGATGGAGCCGAGACACCACATATGACTTTGTGATCTTTGACCCAAGCAGCAAAGAGAAGTCAAGGGCATCTTTCCATCAGATTTTCTCTCCTTTATCCTGTATCTTAAAGGTCTTCTCTGGTACCTCTCTTCTCTTAGCATATTCGCAGGCTTTAAGTCCCTTGTATTCTAAAACTGCTCTGGTAACACTTTGCCCTCTATGAACCTTTGCACTGCTCTCTGTCTCACCAAAACATGAAACTTCTCTTTCTGATTATTTTAACTACTAAAAGCATTCTATATGTCATTTTGCTGAGTTGTTTTTTTTTCCAGTCCATTTACTCTTCAACCACTTATATCTTATTTCTGCCTCTATCATTCCTGAATCACTCCTGCAAAATTGATGACAGGAAACTCTAAGGAATTTTAAAAGACTTTGCAGTTTGAGTAGAAAGGTTTAAGCACATTTTATTAAAAATAATCAAAGCAAAGAAAATACATTCTCAACAGTTTTGTTAGGCTGTACTATACTTTCTCTTCTAGACTTCAACATTTGAGTTCTGTTTGTTTTGGTTAATTTGTTTTCAGGGTTTTTTTTAGGACATTAAGTTTGGTGCTTCTACCCTTTGAGTTTCATTTATATGAACTTATATTCTCACTTAGAAACTCGACTTTGGTTTTACCTTGCTATGCCACATTGCTTGCAACTGGTAGGTCACATCTGGGAGGACCATAGTTCGCTGTGTTCTACAGATACGTGTGTAGAAGATCACAGAAACAAATTTGCAAGAGAGATACCCAAAGCTAACTTATTTTCTCTTTCTCTGTGATTCAAGAAGATACTACTTTTTCTCTCAAATATACCACTGCTGGAGATATGTCTACATCTACTGAATCTCAGTGGCTCTTCTTGGCTATGACCTAAACTGCTACTTCTAGCCAGACACACACAAACACATCTCCCATACCTGCTACAGTCCAAGTCAGGGAATTGAGTGAATTGGGGCTGGCAGCAATTATATCTAATGTCCAAGACTGTTTCAGGTTCCAGACAATTTTCTAGCTCATTTTTACTGATCAATAAATGTCAAATTATACTATAATACCTTTACAGCATCCAATATAACTTTTAACTCAGTCATTTCGCTTTCTCATTCATACCAGTAAGTTTACAAATATTTATAGAGTAGATTAGAATATAATTCATAACACACTAGAAGCCACTTAAGGGAAAAACAGAAAGATGAGCTATTGTCACTGTTTTACTGATATCCCCAAAGTCTTCTATTTTCTATCATAATTGTCCCTAAAACAATACTCTGAAAAGTTTTGTATTTTTGTATGGTATCAGTATTCTTTTATTTGTATTTTCTCTGCATAATTAAATTATAAGCACCAGATGCTGAATTTGTCCAAACATCCAGCATGAACCATGTTTAAAGTCTTACACATATGTGTCAATTTCAAATAGATTTTAGTATAAGGAAGTGAGACAATTGTATAACAGTAAAATGTAGTAAATGATGTAACTTAAAATAGTAATTGTAGGTTGCCATTCAGAAATTTCTGTATTCATTTTTCAGATTTGAAACTTCAGTTTTTAACATGTGTGTTTGAGTTACCAGTAGGATATGCAAGTTGTCACTCAGTGAAAACTGGTGAAGGTATTTGGTATAGTTAAAAATATATTTGAAAGTCATAAATGCTAAAATGAATGTAGCAATGTAAACAAAAGAAATAATAAAATTATTATAAAAGATAAAGTAATGAAAGCTCATACTTGCCAGGCATGTGAAACACAACTTTAAATTCATGAGAGATGATCTTCATATAAAATACTTTTTTCCAAATTCTTTATTCATTGAATATATAGGGGTTCATTTAGTACTTTCTCTAGTTATGTAACACAATCAACACTTCAAATGAAAGCCCAATCTTTTAGATAACCAGATATTTATTATTCATTACTTAGTCATGCTAAATTCAAGGTAGAAATGGATTCTCCATGATAGGTCATGTATATGTCTGTGTTCATGTGTTTTATATGGCATCCCTCTTGAACGCTAGAATGATATTTTTAGAAGATAAAAAAAATAAATGGTAACAACAATATAATGAACTTGTGCTATTAACTTTTAATCATAATAGACTGCAATATGTTTCAGAATTATTTTGGTCTTCCTTTTCTTTCAAGCTTTTCTGTAGATTTGCCAAGTCATGGGAAAGAGTTTAACTTAGTGGACTATGAGTTGATGTGACATTTGCTATGTCAAAGAAAATGTTTCTAATGCTATCATCTCTCTACCCCTCAACCATGAAGACATAGTATCCTAGACAGAAACAACTCCACTAGCCTGAATACTGAAAAGCTAAACTATGTAGATTTCAGCCCTCAAAGTCCACAGAGTATAGATCAACAACAGCTCATTCACTATCCTTGTGGATCATGAGCAAAAAATATACAATTGTAAGATGCCAAAGTGTTCTACAGTAGATGAATGGATAAATTAAATGGGTTCAGTCAGATAATAGAATATTACTCAACATTAAAAAGAAATTAACTATCAAGCCATGAGAAGTCATAGAAGAGTCATAAATGCATGTTGCTAAGTGAAAGACAATCTGAAAAGGCTATATACTGTATGAATTAAACTATATAATAATCTGGAAAAAATAAAAATGTGAAGATAGAAAAAGATTTATAGTTTCCAGGTGTTGGGAGGGGTGTGGGAGTTGAGAAATAAATAGGCAAGTCACAGAGGATTTTTAGGACAATAAAAATACTGTGGATGCTGTAATGGTTGATACAGATCATTATACATTTGTCCAACACCAATAGACTGTCCAATACTAACCCTAGGGTGATGGTGATGTATCAATGTAGATTCATCAATTATAGCAAATACATTATTCTGGTGGGGATGTCAATAGTGGGAGAGATTGTGTGCAGGGATGCATGTGTGTGTGTGTGTGTGTGTGTGTGTGTGTATCTGTGTGTATGTGTAGGAGCAGTGGATATTTAGGAAAACCCTCTTTCTTCCTTTTAATTTTGCTCTGAACCTGAACCTGATAAAAAGCATGTGTTTGAAAAAAAAGTATTTGCTATTATAAATCTCTGAGAATTAGAGTTTGTTAAGTAGCTTATCTTAAGAAAGAGGACTACTAATAGAATCACCAAAGCAGAATAAGAATCTAGGCAGAGGAGCCTCTTGAACAAATCTTGGAAATTAAGAAAGTGCAGATTTGTTATAGTGGAATTTTATGTAAAGGAGGAATGAACATGACATGGGAGTAAGACGATAAAAATTTAATATCTAGGTGTTTTTTGGTTTGTTTGTGTGGCTAAGTTGCTGTTTTATTATACTTCATTATATTTTATTGGTTACAGCTCAAATATCACTTTTTTATTTCTCTACAACATTTGAAATAGATAATCTGTCATGAAGTTAACATTACATTTCTACTTTAGGAAAGATGCTTAATATTTTCTATACTAAGCTTGCTTTCCTTAGTTATATAATGTTGGCAATATTTATGAAGACTGCATAATTGTTTATTATGAAAAAGCAATGCTTTCCAATTCACACAATTGTTTTTTTTCTTCAAAACATGATTTTCTTCTTTCATGTTCTGTTCCTATATTGCTTATAAGTAGATGTGACTTAGATTCTCAGTAAAAAGTGAACATAGCTTTGCTACTTTCTTTTGAACTTTCTGCCTTTCTACCTTTATGTAGCTCTACTAGATCATAAGAAGAGACCAATTTTGCAAAGGAAAAATATAACTTTAGAAAGTTATTAAATTTTAACAAATAAGAATATACATATTTGAAAAAAGTTAAATACAAAAGTACATTGTAGTTACATTGTAAATAAATCTTACCATTCTCTCAATCCTTTCCAATTCCAATTCCTTAAGAATAGCAATTGTAATTAATAGTTGAAAATGAAAAAATATTCTACTTATTTTATTAAGACATGATTTTTGTTTCCTTTTCAACAGTATATTAAAATAGCAACGAATGTTTACACACTCCACCCCATTCTTTCATTACATCATATGTGTGATCAGTACCTAATCATTTTTCAAAATTTGGACAATTTTTGCTGGTTCTTACAAATAAAGATGCAATGTGTATCTTGGAAATTTGCTTATTAATAGTACAGATGAGTCAAAATAGAAATAAGTTAAAATGTATATACCATCTTTTGAAACGTTTATGTAATATATAATTCTGTTGTCAGTGTATAAGATTCCACTTTGCACCATCTTCTCACCAACAAAGTTTTATATATCCATAAACTGTTTTTCAAATCAGTAGGCAACATATAACAACTTATTTTGAGATTTGTTCTTGCACTGCTTGTGTGTTGTGTTGATGAGCACTTCATATTTCGGTTTCAGGGTATTCTTCACTAATCTCTGGTTTTATTGCTGGGATACCTGAATGCAGCTGTTTTTCTTTGCATAACTGATCTTTATCTTAGCAATATCAGCAAATTAATAAACATGTTGTAAATCTTTCCCTCTAGAAAAATTTTCTTAACTAAGTAATGTATAAAATAATATTTGTCTATATGCCATGTATATTACATATAATGTATGTTATATGCTTTCCCACAATCATAGGTATATATTTATAGACCAACTTAAAGAGAAAATGTGAAAATATCATGGGAGGTTCAGAAAACCATTTTAAAGTCAGGCAAATCTAGGTTGTAATTAAACTTTATCATAAATTAGCTTTGTGATTTAAATAAATTGCTTGTATTTTCTAAGCCGCTGTTTAATAGTTGCAAATATAAAAATAATATCTCCTTACTTATGTGGGTGTAAATAGTATTTTAAACAAGAAGATGCAGTGAACCAATTTGCTTTCTAGGTAGGTACACACATTTGTTTTTAAACATGATCAAATCTACAAATTTTATAAGCCTTAGGTGCCATGCCTTCTATATTTATGTTTCCTCATAAACAAGTCTCTAATTAGTGATCACATTAGAATCCCAGTAGATTCTATTAATGGATTAGCTTTAAATTATGGAATGGAATAGCTTTACATTAACTTTAAATTGCAAATTTTAGAAAAATATCTCTGATATAAAATTCTTTTGCAAACCTATGATAATTATAATTTTAACATCTAAATTAGTAGATTGAAAATTCCTATAGCTGCTCTAGCAAAATTTTGTTTTTTATTGTCCAATAAAATATTAACAGACATTAAAAAGATTTTTATATAACAGCAAACTTCAGACTATTAGAAGTATCATGCTGAGAAGAATTGTGAAGTCACAATTCAGCAAACCAGGGAATAGGCCCCTGGGTACTTAATATAGCAGCTAGAAAAGGGTTTGGCCATTCTGTTCTATAGGTTTGCCAACCATGAACATAAATAATTATTGATTCAATGTTCTCTTAATAAATATTGTTTTAAATATTGTGAAATTTTCATCTAGCACCATCTGAATCCACACCCTGTAAACCAGATGCCTTTTTAATTAGATTAAAGTGGTTGCAGGAGTTTGTCAGCATCTTCTGCTGTTGTATATATATATATATATACATATATATATATATATATGTATATATATATACTCTTGTTCTTAAAAATATATTCTTTTTTCATATTTTATTTCAAAATTCTACATCAACTTTATCTTATATGTAAAATATTAATATGAACAGGAAATACACATGATTTCAATGAACAATAAATCAATCTATTACTGCATTATATCAGCCTGCATCATCGCAGTTCTTTCTACATTAAGATGACTCTATGTATAACTTGTAATTAAAATAGGAGTCTAGTGAATCAATTCTTAATAGAATTGCAAAACTCTAATTAAAGCGGTACGATAATTTTGAAATAGAGTCAACTTAAAACTATGTTCCTAGTGCTTTACTACAGAACACCAAATAAATTAAGTCTAAGATGATATTTGTACAAAACAATACATCCTATTTTTCAGAATATGAACAAAAAGTATCTGTGCTGTGACACATAGAGGGAGCTCTTGGCAAAGGTATAGAGAAATAATCACAGCGTTTAGTAAAAATTTCCATTAAATTAATATTTTTTGAACCCCTGCTTCTGAGACATGAATTGATAGGTAAAATATATGATAAAATAAGACTGAAGTCAATATTTTTGAAAGAAAATTATGACAGAAATTTTCTTTTTTTTCTTTTAATATTTTGTGAAAACATGGAAAATTTTTTAAATCTCAAACAAGAGTATCTCTAAGAGGATAGAAGGAAATGTAACTTAAGCTTTGTTGCTTTTATGCTGTACTCCTTAAATATATCTGGGATTTATTGAAGATGTCAAATTTTGCCATATTCCAAGAATTTAAATTATATACTTATGAGAGAAAAATGTAAATTGGTGTAAAAGCACATAATTTTATAATTATTTCATTTCAGTTGAAAGTTACAATTTAATAGTTTAGGTGATATAATACAAGCAAAACCTATTTGATAAGGTTGGTATCATGATGATCCATTACAACATAATTGCCCTAAAAATTCATTACACATATAAAACAAAGAAACATTTGGTTGATGACAGGTACTGAAGATAAACAACATACTAAAGTAATTGAACATATAATATGAATTTGCACCACCTGGTTAGTGGTGAATTAAACCGACTTGAATAATAGTGTTTCTTAAGAATATGCACTGTCGATTTGCATTTGAATGTAGATTTCAAAGTAGATTAACATTGTTAAAAAATGATTTAAAAAGACAATCTAGGTGATACAAACAAATTATATTTAACACTTCATGAAGCATACAATCTCATTTGGAGAACTGCAAAATGGGGCAGAAGCTTTATAGGATCTAAAGAACAAAGAACAAACAAGAGAGTAGAAAATACCTAATCACTGGGCCCCATAGTCAACCTAATTTGGGGTCTGAAGATCCGGAGTTGATCTGGTGTTCAGGGATTGGCTTGCTGGATAGACTGTGTTTCTCTAGTCAAGAGGAACCTTCACAGGACTCAGAAGTTATCTAATATTTGGTTTACTGATGTGGCTCCCAGTCAGGAGCAGCTTCATCTTGAGCCTAGAAGATTATTTCAACAGTACCCTTTCAGATCACTCACTTGACCATTCAAAAATTTTAATCAAAATTTTAGTCTTTGCATGACTCTCAGTTGTCATTCTTTCTTTGAGTCTCAGTGTAGTCTTTTCAAGAGAGAAAGTCATTCTTATATTCTTAAACTGAGTATTTTCTTCTATACTCTTTGTCCTTCCAGTTGGAGAGCGATCAATTGTTGGCTAGTCGATGACAATCTATATGTATTTAAAACTTCTGAGAGGACACAGCATATCACAGAAACAATATTAATTAGTAGTAACAAAACAATATACCTAATTTGAAGTATGCTTCTGAGTCAGGATTCTCATGGTCAAATCAACTAGAATTAAATAAATCAAGAAATATCTGGAAGAAAGGGATTCTTTTTCAAGCCAGCTGGAATGTTTTTGTATTTTGTGTTAACTGTGTTTCTACTTTCCCAGAGTATTTATCCAGCCATCATGTCTAGATAAAAAGGAGACATTGGAAGTCAGGAAGAAGTTTCTAGAGTTAGAAAGAACTACTGAATCTTCAGCATTGTAACAAATCCAATCCTTGGTTAGATAATAAATTATCTTCCATAGCGGTGGCCTGAGACATGTGAAAAATGTCATTACCTTTATAGGCCACAGGAAGGAAAATGTGTGCAAAAGCATCAGAAAGACCTTCATGGTAAGTTAGGAGAATATTTCTCAGAGAGAGAAGGTGAAATGGAAGGAAACATTTCTGTTCCAGTGTCTTGGATAGAACCAGTTATATTGATACTGGCTACTTCTCTGCTTAGCCATTTTGATATTGAGGTCTCTGGAATTTATACAGGACCAGATGTCAGGTAAAGCTTTCTTCAGTTGTGAAATGTGCATCCAAGATTCAATACCTTGTGATTTGACAGCTGTATTATTGGTCAAGATACTAATGGAATCCTTTCCATGAATATTACTTTAACAAAAACATTAGAGTGAAACAATAACTGCAAATGACAAGACTTAAAAATACCCATAGTTAAAGATCTGGTGAGAGTTCAGCATACTGTAACAGCCAAGAAAATTGGAAATTTGATTATTTTAGTGATAGTTTAAGATAAATTATTATGTAAAGTTTTTCAAGATGTACAGTATTTTGGGGAATTTTATATGAATCCTGGAACATTTATATCCATACAAATATAAAGTAAAAATTTTTAGTGTTATCTCTGAAATGATAATGCTTCCCATGTTTTTAACATATCAGATAAGTCTAATTTTGAAACATTTTTCCTTTATTAAGTAAAGAGAACAACTATTTGGGGCTATTCCATGGAACTTCTGGAAAATCAAAAGTTAATTCAATGTCAAAAACACTTCATGTCAAATTTGATTTTTGGGCAGTTTGTCAAATAATATCCATTTTACCAAATGACAATTAATTAAAGAATTCAAAAGGAAAATACAGAAAATTACATGGTTAAAGAAAAGCAAACATCTCTTTTAATTCTTAAGACCAGGTTTTCATAAGTAATTAAAAGCTTGATAAAGACAATATAAAGTAGAGCAAATTATTTTTCTGAGACACAAAATTGTTGCTTTCCAGGTGATTACTTAAAAGCAAATAAGTTGTTTTTTTTATTCAGAACAGAACAATAATCTAGTTTTCCAACACTGTACTTTTGATGTTAAAATTCATTTTAAAAAACTAGATTGATTCTAATCCTAGTTAGCCTGAACATAAATACATTATTTTTTCAAGATTCCCATAGCTACAAACCTTCGAATTCTTTATGTTCATTTAGATTATGTCATTTATTTTTCCCTCTTTCTCATCTTTGAATAATTAGTTGGTTTAGTTGTGGAAGAAATTGCTCTTTTTCCCTTAACAAAAATGCACCTCTATACCGCATAACTTTTCTTACTCAAAACATTCTGTTTTCCATATAGAGGATTCCTTCCTCATGTATATTAGTTCTAATTACATATGTTGATTAGATACTTACCCCTTAGAATCTTTAATTCCTAGTGAAAACTAAAAGCTAAGCAATTGTGGACTGGGAATCTTCTAAGTATATTTCATACCATCTCCAATTACTCCTTTTCATTACAAGTACATTTTCCTCAATGTGGCACAAAACAAGCTTGTCAGTAGACCCAAATATCTTTAGTTCCTCCTTAAAAGGAATCCAAAGTTGATAAATCTCAGAAATTAATGTCTTTTCTAAAAAAAAAAAATCTTGTTTAGAAAAGATTCAGATATTTAATGACTGTCTGTCATTTAAGTTAGCTCAATATAAATTTCTAGTTTCCAGTTACCAAAAAGATTTTGGACTTCATATTTAAGTAGACATACAACGAAGTGAAATTATTGCTGAAAAGTTCATTTATGAACTTTCATCTTGTATTACATTTATTTAATTAATTGTCCTTAACAAGTGTATTTAGATAACTTGTGAAAGTTTCATGAGGCATTAAACAGCTATTATGTTAAATTATCCTTCTGCTGAAAATTATGTAACAGAGATAACATAAGCTTATGTGACTTGTAGTAAACCTAGATAGAATGAGAGTTGCATGTCTGCATAATATTTAATATTGATAGCCCTAAAGACCTGTCTGTTTCAATTAAGTAAAAAAACTCAGAGTAGTTTCTTTATAAATTAAAGATTTTCCTATATCAGATGAACTGGAGAGCCATTAATATTGGTTTCAATGTTTCTGAGAGTATACTTGATTTATTTACATGCTTAACTTCTTTAAGCCAATTAAGTAGAACTCTTAGAAAATTAATTTTGACAATATCATCTGGAAGTGGAAAAATATTACACATCTATAACATTCATACATACATAAACATACCTATAGATGCAAAGATCTTAAAACTTTTGTTTGAAATTTTAGCCATGAGACAGTAATGCAAAGCAAATTAACTTATAAAAGAACAGTAAGATCCAAATTACGTTTTTGGCAGGTGGAATAAGTTAAATATACCTGTGCAGAAGGCTTAAACTTTCACTAATATTCGTGGTAAATGTTTTTAAGATTTCTCTTAGATCTAGTTTTTAAGTATCCTTTCTTCATTTTTTTTTTCATTCTGATAATAATAACCTCTCTGAAGTTTTTGCCAAAGGGATGACCCTCACTTTCTAGAGAAGACTAAGTAAAATATATACATCTGAAAGGCACAGAGAAAATAATGCATGCTCCTCCAAGAAGAACTTTTGTTTCTTAAAACTAGAATTTTCGCAATATCTACAAATCTTTTGAGAGATATAAAAGAGATTCTGGATTGGTAAAAAAGACTTTCTGTTCTTATAAAGACAAAATTTATAAGACAAGTTGTACAAGTTCCCAATTTGTAGGAGAGTTGTGTTTAACTCCTTAAAGAATTGGGTTGCAATAATGATGAATAATATCAAGTTGCTGATGCCCATCTAAATACACTATCTTCAATTTATTTTTTAATGTCAGGGAAACAGTCTTTAACTAAGAAAGAAATCAAAATATTCCTGTTTTAGATTTAGAGCTCTTTGTCTTTAGGACATTTTCATTCCCTCTAGTTACATAGTTTCAATTTACTTAGGCGAGAATGAAGAAAACCAAAACAAAAAACCTGTATGGTTCTTTTTATCAGTTTCCAATATGGCTAACTTCTGACCACAGAGATACTTTAAAAAAATTTCTTTAAATGTTTTGTTGGGTTTCAACCTGTACAAACATTAAATACTCCTAGCAGTCATGAATGACAGCAGAGAAGCAGGTGGTGGTCCCAAAGAGGGTATGAAGGGTGTAAAAAAGATTACTATCTTCCTAATATCCAGAGTCACTGTGAATATTATGCTTTCTCAAAAAATGGAAAACTTATTTCACAAAATAAAAGACATATAATCCTCCTGAGAGCTGACAAGAGTCAGAAGGATTCTAGCAACAAATCTTTTCCAAATGTGTAATCCACATTTCTTTCTGGACATATTTTTTGGGCCCCAACCTGATGACTGAGCTCCCTGAATAGTCAAGAACCAACAGCCTGCACACCCCAGGCAAGCAGAATGTCAAGTTTTCAGGACACAAAAAGGCAAACAATAAATAGCTGTCCCCAGGAGAGAAAGAATCAGCAATCAAGGTACAAGCTTCCAAATTTGGAAAGGAAGGGGTAATACGAAAACTGGCCTTTCTTTTGTGACCGTGCACTATAAAGGATCTGGTAATAATTCTTATTCTTTGTCCACTTCTGCCATTTTCCCCAGGATTCCATCTGTAGGTGCCAAAGCAAGTGAGTTTAATGTAGAGAGTATAGCTCTGCTATTTACCAGAATTTGCAAGGTTTTCCATTAATTTTCATTGTTGTTTCCCCTTGGCTATTTAAGGGGTAAAATGGGAGCAGTTTACTGGAGAATTCCAGAGTCCTGTCAAACCTGTAAAGAGCCCATCTGTAGGCCCTTCTTTGAGGGTAGATATGGAGACTTTGGGGTAGATAACTAGACATAAAATCTTCAAGGACAATCTTTTACTGTGTCTCAATTAATTGAAAATGATATACCAACCAATTTCTGGGCCAGAGTTTTGATGATGGACCGTTTGAGAGGATACAGCAGGGGAGCTTCAGGTATTTTATGTTTTTAGCTTTAGAGTTGTTACAGCTGTAAGATCAATAGCTAGGTCGACATTTGTATATGCTTTTGTAGTCTCTTCACAGTGGAAAGGCAATTCAGATAGAGGATTCATGGAATTCATGTCAGTCTTATAGTCTTTTGTTGAATTAAAGTCTTGTGCCTTTAATTTTTCATTAGCCTTTTGCAATGAATCATTCAATGAAGCTATTTTGGAATTCTAAAGTCTAGGGATACATCTGTGTGCCAATTAAAATAGGTATCCCATTCTCTGTTTGATTTGGGAACCCTTACTTTCAAATGCACTTCTCAGCAAATAAGTTAGTTTAGTATGAACATCCTTAATATGAACATAATGGCCCTTGCAATTCTAGGTTGTAGGTACCTACAAATTCTGGAACTATGGCTCTTAGACATGAAGTAAGCAGGTGTGCCACAAGATGGAGTACTCAGTTCTTTGAAACTTGAGAATCTCATTCATTTAGCTAAGCTTTGTGTTTATCAGAAACAAAAAACCTAAGAGGAATGTGCTACAGAGTTAGAGATTGTGTGGTGTTTTAAAGTGTGCCTCCTTGCATAGACTTTTTTTGACTTTGGTGGGTAATCTGGCATCAGTCTAATTCATTCCATGACCATTTTATCAAAACATGCAACTCTTAGAATTAGGTGGGAAGTACTGTAATAGATTTTAAATGCTCAACTATGCCCAACAATTTTCAGCTTTGGCTCCTGAGATTCTGATCAGCAATAGATCTATTTTTCCTTTCCCGAGAAGATTTATTTATAGTGACAGACACTATAATATTTTTTGCTAGTATACGCTTACTTAGATTTTCATTTTGATAGTCAAAACTGCAAATTTTTTTTTTTTACTGTATTTCCCTCAGTTTCCCAGTCATTTATGCTATGGATTTACTTGAAGTTTTGTGAGTCCTCCATTAGAGATTACCAATATAACTATTCTAGAAACTTCTCAGGATTACCAAATCTTTATGGAAATTTTAATAAGTCCTGGAAAAAATTCAGGATAGAAGAACAGAACTTTTTTTGGGGACACACACGTTTTAATAAATTTTGATTTGGATTAGAGAGCTGCACAAGGAATCAAAACCCAAATCTGCACATTACTTATCCAGAGACTTTAGTAATGACAAGAAGAAGAGTGAATTCAAAGGATTCAGCAGGTGTCTTACCTGTCCATCATTAGACTGAAACTTAGGTAACTTCCTTATCTCTTTAAATGCTCTGCTTGACCAGAGATCAGTCAATTCCTAAATAACAAGTCAACACTGGAACTTCTCACTCCTACTAAGGTTGACTATGTAGTTCTAGTTAGTCAAATGTGTTCTATTTTCTCCTCTTTGTTCTTTATCCTACTTTTACTTCCCATCACATTGTGCAGTTCTCTGAATGAAGTCTGTCTGAGATCATATACATTGTATTCTTTAATCATTTTTAACTATTTGACAATGAGGATGGATTCTCAATTTGACAGTGGTTTATTGGACAATGAATCTGATAGGTAGGCTGCCATCAAAGGGTATTGAACTTGGGTGAATTATTATTGAGGGACAAGCAATCACCTTATCTCACTCTATCACTCCATTCATTACCTTTCAATAACAAAGACAAAAGAGAAATCCCAGTTGAGGGTTCTGGCAGTCATCATCTCAATAATTATTAGAACAAATTGACATGCATTTCAACATGAGGAAATAGAAAATACATATAGGGTCACAGATTTAGCAATGTCCCAACATTTTTAACCTAAGTCCAATCTTATGAAAACCAGCAGTAGATCTAGGTTATAAAACAGTGGAATGATAACACACTGATTCATTAATATATTCACTCTTACAATTATTTATGAAACACCAACTATGTGTCAGTTGCTGGTCTAGGTAGAGAGCTTACAAAAAATGGCTTATGTGTCTTATTAGTCCCTATCACTTTATTTCAAAATAGTTGGCATGGTAAAAGGATGGTAAAAACAATCTTCTTTGGATTTTGTGGTCATAGAAGACCCCTCTGATGAAATTATATTGAATAGGATCCAGAATCAAGTCAATGAAGCCACATGGCCCAAGTTAAGAGCATGCCCGACGTAACTGAGAAGAACAAGCAAGCTGCTGGGCATCTCTGTAACAAATTCATCAGGAAGGAAAGTCATAGAGAATGAAGTTGCCAGGACCCTTTTAGGTGAGGAAATGCATTTGAAACATGGTAAAGGATTTGGATTTTAAGTTTAATAGAAAACTATTGGAAAAAAATATGGGTCTGTCCACAAGGAATTTATATCTTTCAGATAAACGTAATTTGATGACTATTTTTTAATTGAGAAGAGAAAATAAAGCACTGTCTATATTTCTTAACACCTTTATCTTCTGTAGATTTATGCTAAATACGTTAGGAGTTCAACTCTTCAGGTTTTAAGCAATTGGAGATTATTAGAAAACTAGGAAGAAACCTGGGAGAACTCTTAAGTGGGACTATTGTCGTAGAACACAATTAGATAAAAGGTAGGGCACATTAATACATGAGTTTGAAAAAATTGTGACTGATCCTTAACCTCTCAGCAAGTAGATGGTTGATTCGTTTTATCACATATACTCATCGCAACTGAAATTTTTCGACATTTCAACTGAGTCATTGTCCTCACTATCAGTCCAATTTTAAAGGTTTTTTTCCCCCTCCATTTTATATCATAGTAGAGCAAGTATAGATGACAGCCTTGAATGAAATGCAATAAATAACCACTACTGTTGAAGGGAAGGGGGATGGCAGGTACTTTCAAGGCCATATCACACCAAGCACCTCATTTGGAAGCTCAGACAATTTGGGAAATACTGACTGGGGAGGAATTGAAAAAAAAATCTCTGAAAATGCTTAATTTCATTTTCAATTTAAGTAGCCGAAGTCTACTCAAAGACAGAGTCCCTGGGGTGAAATTTTGCAGCTGAGAAATTCTTTCAAATCTTTCCCATTCTGCTGCTAACGTTCCTTAAAGCAAGAAACAGGCAGTTTGGTTCAGTTCTTACATTAGTGGCATCAGAGAGAAGAAAATCCCTCCAATGCTCCCTCCTGCCTTTACTAATAACTCTATCACAGTTTCTAATGGTGCTCTCTACACCAATGGACACAGTAGCCCATTTATGAATTTTCCTTCGGGCTAACATCACCCTCAGTCCTCTTTTGGGAACTACATGACTGGATCAAGGTGGTATATACATCCCCAGCAGTTTACTGTAACTTTAAAATCTATGAGAGAAAGCCACAGGAGTGAGGAAAATTGTGATGAAATGGCTTTAGCTCAAAACTGGAAGCGAATAAAAGAAACACATAGAGACTTATTTTGATATCAGATCCTATTTTTGCAGAAAGTTAAAGCAATAAATGCAGTCACATTTTAAAATAAGACTGGTATGGAATCAAAAATACCATTGGGCTAATGCAGAGAAGTTCTATAGAACATAAAGTATGATCAGATGTAACATCGAGATAAACGGTATGATTTAGAGTAAGTTCACATCAGACTTGTGGTATAGCCAGGTATTATATTGTATTATATTATTAACGACATACTTTACAGTTCTCATTCATTGTCTTACCTTAGATACAGAGAACATACATGAATTTTTTTATCTCAATCCAATCAAATCAAATGCCCAATTGATCACAGAAAAGTTCTTAGCCTTTCTTTTACTTACACAAGTTAGTAAAACTTTCTAGCTGCTCATTTAGGTTTCCAATGAGGTGGATAACAATTTGTATTAGGCAAGTGTATTATGTATTTATGTTGTTGTTATGATAGTTTTGGAATCTTTCTTGGAATATCTGGGTAGTGTATAAGTACTTTTCATTCTCTGGTTGGTACCTTTTCTAAATGAAATGCTTTGCTCAAATGTAAAGTATGAGTTCTGTACAATGCCTTGGTTGAAGAAATGATTGCAATCATTTCAACAGAACAAAATCTTCGGGGGGGAATTAGATTATAAAAATTTCAATAATCATTGAATTTGGATTGTGGGTGGAGACTACTATTAATTTTGCTCTTCAGTACAGAGAATTGATTACCAAGCAATACATAAAATAATAGTTAAATAGGTAGAGGAAAATCACAACTAAAACCTGTTCTCTTCATACCAGTTTATCATAAATTAAAGTTCAGTAGATGTGGTTTCCCCATAGAACTGCATAATAGGATATTGCTCTTTTTCTATCACTCAGTCATAGAATCTACAAGTATGTAGTTCATGACATTTGAGATTTTGTCCCTAACTCATTACATTCCTGCTCTGATTTTTCTTGACGGAGATGACACAGAGTCTTCAATAGGCCTGGGCTCTGTGTGCATTAAAGCTAATCTCATCACCAGCTAGCCTTAAAATTGCCTAAGGTAGTATGTTTCACAGGCACAAATTCAAAAGCAGTTTCCTCACCATTTGACATTATGCCCAGAAAGCTATAAGTAGGAAATATAACACCTTTGTTTAGTTTCTGAAAATCAATAAATATTTTGGGAAATTGAGAACACTATCTGATAAAAATAGAATAAAGTCATGCCCTGCTAAATAAGGGGCTAAGGCACAGGAAAATGGATTGAGAAATATAAGTGAATGAAAAGATCTCAAAGACATTCATACTGTATTACAGAAGAGACTCAAAAGAAGTTTCAAAATTAAAAAAGCTCATTGCTTCAAAAACAATCTCTGGGTAGTATTTACAAAAAGCATTTCTCAGGAAATTTGTTCATGAGATCATCTAGGCAAAAAAAAGATTTCTTTTACAAGCAAGTTTGAGAAAATCTCCCAATATATATCTCCCTCTTTTAGTTACAAGTTGGATATTAAATTAAGCCTCTGAGATGTTCCTAATAGAAATGACTGCTTAACTCAACTTTTTTTAACGTATGTACCAAAAACTTTCCTTTTAACAAATGCTTATTCAAAGATTTATGTGACACATATGCCAGTATCATCATGAAACACATCTGAAGTATATACTATAAAGAATCTCATTTTAGAATCAAAAGGACTCGATTTAAGTTTGGTTTGGTCACTATGTATATCTGTGACCATTCCAAACATCAGTTTCTGCATCAATTAATGGGAAAATAGTGTTGGTTTGTTTGTTTTTCTTTAGACATCTCTCACGTAATTACTGTAAGGGGTCAGGAAAGCACTTGATAAGCTAGGAATATGCAGGTTTACGGTATTACCTAAATCATGATTTGACCCGTTCACCCTGAGCACTGCCAGTTCTGGGGATAATCAGAATACCTTAGAATCCAATAGTGATAAGTATGGTTGAAATTCTAAGTGAAGCAGTTTTCTTCAGAATGAATTTCTGAGCCATGATTAATTAATTATTAGAAGTAAGCACAATACCTCGGCAACAACAAAACTCTCTTTCTTCATCATCACAGGCATCACTCTTCACCACAAAATGGTGTTTCATGATTCCTGAAGGAACAGATTTATGACTTACTTAAAAGATATTAATAGAATGTTTTACCAGAGTGAAGTATGTTTTATCTTTAAGGTATTGCTACACTCTATATCTCAATAACAGAAGGAAGTAAGGAATTAATAACTTTTAGTAAAAGTTGAAAGAGGCAAGGAACCTGGAGCCCATATTCCACAAATAGTCTAAGAAATTAGAAATATCAGTTCCCCCCATGGCTTACTCATTTGACATAATTTGAGAATGAGGAATCAGAAAAGAACCAGAGCTGAGACCTTTTCTTATGGAATGGTAGAGATTGTCTGAGGGCAGGGTACCATATATTACATAACAGATATAAAGAGATGTGTGTATGGTTACAACTCGAGCCCAGGAGAACTAGCTCAGTAGCAGAAGGGTAGTTCAATTAGATGGCCCTCTTATAAAGGCCCAGTTCTTGACATGCCTTCCCTTATGTGGCATAAAATATAGTCAAGAACTTTGAGTTCCTCCTCTACTATTAGTCCGTAACCACAATAAAGATGATTCTTTTTGATCAAAGTTCTAAGTAATGGATCAAGAGGGCTGAGGGAATAATTTAGTCTACCCTATGTTATTCTACTCTCCAGAAGAGAAGAGTCATCAGTACCTCTACAACTTCAAGTAGCCACTAGTATTCAGTGATAGTGAAGAAGAATTCATTCAATATAGGGGCAGCAGATAGCATATGAGGAAGAGACTATTTCGATTGCCTTATTTTTGGAGCAAATCACTCATTAAGAAGAGAAAAGCAAGAGTCCTGTATGACCTAATTTATACCACCATAGCATGATGTAGGAGGAAACCACAAATATCTGATACATAGAAAGGAATATTCTAGACACTATAAACTTCTCAAAGTTTAACTTAATTGAAGAAAAGAAACAGGAAGAAATGATGAACACTACTGTTTAAATGTTAAAATGAAATGATATTTGTTAGAGAAAATTATAAAATAATGAAGTATAGCATCAAAATCAATCAAGGATAAGATTGATGTTTAGAAGTTGCACACCAATAATTATGAAAACCTTTTAGATTTATCAATAATAAGAGAGAAATTGATCATTTTATAAATTGAACTATAAATTATCAGAGAAACTAAAGATAACATACCTTATAAATAAAGGTGAAAACCCCCTCAAAAATTCATAGTACAATAATTCTAGCAACATATAAAAATGATTATACACTATGATCAAATAAAATTTGTTCCATGAATGTAAAATAAGTTTAACATTTGAATCATTGTAATAATCTATATTAATAGAATAAAGGACAAAAAAACAACACTTGATCGTCTCAATATGAGCAAGAAAAGCATTTGATAAAATCCAACACCCTTTTATGATAAAACATATATGAGAATAATAATAAAAGGAAAATTCCTCAACCTGATGTATAACATGTAAGAAAAATCCATAGTTATCATGTTCAACAGTGAAACAATTTTTTTCCCACTAAGATAAATAATAAGGCAATGATGTCTATACTTTCTACTTCTGTTCAGCAATCTATTGAAATTCTTGTCAGAGAAATTAGACAACAATATGGTATGTGGGCACATGGATTGGAAAGAAACAAGAACATCTCTACTCACATATGACATA
Source organism: Solenodon paradoxus (assembly GCA_004363575.1). Lineage (NCBI taxonomy): Eukaryota > Metazoa > Chordata > Mammalia > Eulipotyphla > Solenodontidae > Solenodon > Solenodon paradoxus. The sequence goes on from RJWH01000124.1 coordinate 165,092, forward strand.
ATTTTGTATATAGAAAATCCTAAGAAATGAACTATTAAATGAGTTATTAGAACTATTATATAGTTCAACAAGTTTTCTAAGTAATGTCAAATATAAAAATATTTTATTCTATATAATAGCTGTGTAGACAATCCAAGGATCAACATCATAAAACAATTTCATTTATAGAAGCATAAATCATAAAATATATAGGAAATGAAAATAAGTGTAAGATTTAGATATAAAAAATTAAAAACCTTGTAAAAAGAAATTGAAGATAAACAAATGGAAAGACATGTTCATAAAATAGAAGACAATATTGGTAAACAAAGCAGTGCTTCCCAAATTGATGTGCAGTCCTAAAGCAATCACTCTCAAAATCCCAGTTACCTCTTATATAAGTTGACAAGACAATTTAAAAATTTATACAGAATTCAGAATAGCCAAAATAATCTTAAAAATAGCAAAGTTGGATGATTCATATTTCTGACTTCAAAATTCAGCACACATTTACAGTAATCAAGAAGGTATGGTACTAACACATAGATAGATGAATAGAATAGAAATGAGATTCCAGAAATAAACTTCAAACATATGTTCAAATTATTTTTAACAAAGTTGCCAAGACAATTCAATGGGGTAAGGGCATTGTCTTTTAAATAATGTGACTTGATGATGAGTATATTTGCAAAAATATATGAGTATATTTGAAACTAGACCCCCTCCCTCAGGCCATGTATCAAAAATCAACTCAAAATAGACCTAAATGAAAGAGTTTGAAGAAAACATGGCAGTAAATCATTTTGTGTTGCCATCAATGACATTTTTTAGATATGACACCAAAATCACAAGCAAAAAAGGAAACAATGGAAATAGTGGACTCTTCCAAACTAGAAAACTTTTTATTTCAAAGGATATCATTAAGAAAGATAACCTACAGAATGCAAGGGAGCGTTTAAAAATTATTTATTTGATAAGGGATCCATATATGGATTATATGAAGGTGTCATACAGCTCAAAAATAAAAAGGCAACTCATTATAAAATGATTAGACCTTCCTTTAAAGATATATACAATTGACAGGAAGTAGGTGAAATGATGCCAGGATCTAAGAGGATGGGGAAGGGGAAGGGGCTGCAATCAGAAGCAAGGTTTCTGTTTGGGGTAATGAAAATATGTTGAAACTATGTAGTGGAGATGATATAGCAGCTCTATGAATATATGAAAACAATACTGAACTGTGCAGCTTAAAAAAGCAAACATTTTTGGTATGAAGATTATACCTCAATATAGCTATTAAAATTAAGATAATTTCTGAAATGAAAAAGTCAGTTAAAGCAACTTTTACATGTATTTGGTGGTTTTATAGTAAGTTCTTTATTAGGTATCATTTCATTTAATTGTTTCCACATCTTATGGAATAAGAGGTCTGTTCATTGTTATGGGATGAATTTTGTTTCTCTCAAGATGCATATCCAAATCTGAAGAATACCTCACATGTGATTGAATTAGGAGACAGGAAAATATACAAAAGCAATGAAGCTGAAATGACATCCTTAGGATGAATCCTAGTCCTATGCAACTGGTGTCCTTATAGTTTAATACAGACATGTACAAAGGGAAAAAAGCATGTGAGGACACAGACTGATAATGGGCCACCTAAAAGTCAAGGACAGAGACCTCAGAAATAATCAAATCTTTCATTACTTTGATCTTGGACTTCCAGCTTCCAGAATTGGAAGCTAGAATACATACATTTCAATACATACAATACATTTCTGTTGTTTTAGTTACTCAGCCTTAACAAACTAATCCCCATGTTTTATAGAAAAGTAGACTGAACAAAGAAGTGAATTTTGAAAGACCACCATTTTATTATAGTATCTTCTTTTAAAATGGCATAAATGAGAGCAAGTGTTGAAACAAATTGCACAAAGATTCAATACAAAATTATGGCAGACAAAGAAGCCTTGGTTGATCTATTGTCTGAAGATATGAACTGTGTCAATTAAGAATATTTTTTTCCCCTTGTATATCTTACTCTGAGCTATAATTCTGAAGTGAGCTCACAACAGGCCTGGAAGTGTGCAAGTATAGCATTATGATTCACAGTGAATAAAATTAGCAGCAAATACCAATTTATAAGGAAATAAGCTCAGATTTAAAGACAGTCTGTTGCAATAAGGATCTCTCATGGCTCTAAATGATGGAAAAAGATGATTATTTATATTTATATATGTATATATATACACACACACATACATGTATAATTTTTTTCTACAGCATTATATATTTTACTGTATGCCAAAGGTTTATCTCTCTTTAAAATCGTCGAGTGACTAGTTAGGAGATTTTCAATGTCTTTTGATTGAGAGACTATATTATTTGTCTGAGTAATCATTGAAAGCAAGATGTTCAAGCAAATGTCTTATTTAGTAATATGATCTATCAAGCATTTTTTGTTTAAGAGAAAAGAAGCCAGGAAGGGATGAAAGCAAGCAGGCATCAGACAGGAAGGGAGAGGAGAAAGAGCAATTTATTTATTTAGTTTTTCCCCACCTACTCTCCCCAACTTCAGGTCATGAATCTGTCTCTGGGCTCTAAATGGAATGTGTCCCACATATGGGCTTAACATCCGAGTCACATCTAATGTTTGTTTTGTTTTTCAATGATTTATGAATTATTCTTGTGACCCGTATATATAGAAATTCTGTAGCAGACAATTTTTAAGTAGTATCTACAAAGGTTAACTGTATTACCTGCTCAAAATATTTGCTTCAGTCTTCTCTAGATAAAAATATGGATCTTGAGCTGAATTAGTAAGAAAAAAGTAACTTTTCAATATATAAATTGTTTAAACTTGAAATTTAGAGTATATAATAGAACATATATAAAATGTGTTTTATATAATGATATAATATGTAATTTTTAATTTCTGGTTGGAAAATTCTGTGCTAAGGGAAATCACTTGTCACTTTTCTACCATTATCACATTTATATTTCAGTTAGGAAAATAGATTAGCATGTATTCGTTGCATTGTTGAAAATGTGAATGCTTAATATAACTTACTTTATTTAATTCTCACAATAACACTCTGGGACAGAGTATTGATAACCTCTTTTATAAATGGGAGAAATACATAAAAGTTAAGTGACTTGTCAAATATCAGAGGCCTTGTAAATGATATGGATTGAATTTGAACAAAGTAACTCTGATTCCAATGTGCCTGTTTTGTAAAAATCCAACTACATCATTTTCCAATCAACTGTGTATAGCCTGATAGTATCCTAAAAACTGATATTAGTTGTTTCTATTTAGTTGTTGTGATGACAGCACTGTGCATACAAGGATTGGATTTGAGTGCTCATGCCTTTTGCGTTAGGTCAGTCATTCCACCGTTCACCTCAGATTCTTCCCTGAAGTGGAAATTAGTACAACACTTGCAGTGTTTGAAGAAAAATATTGAAGCGTGGACTGATCACAAGAGCATTTCCGTCTTCTCTTCCCAATAAATATTAAATTAGTCAGTAGGAGTATGGAAGTGGGAGAGCTTTTCTTCAATAAGAGCTTTGGGAATATCTTACATAAGATTTCTAGTTGATTTTTCTTAAAAACTGAAATTTTGCTACATGGCATATAAGATCCTTTATACATTAAAGAGTTGTGCTATGCGATAGTAGATACTTGCCAAAATACATTATTTCGATTGTGAAAATGGTGGCATTTTAAGACAGAGACTAATAACTACACAATGAATTCCAAAGACAGTAAGTAAACTAGTCATCACCTAAATGTCATTATTACGAGTTAAATGAAAAATATTGAAAATATTAAATCTGTAAACATCTCAAGCAGGTTATCTTACAGAAAATAGAAATTAGAGATTTCCATAATTGGTACTGATAAAGAAACCCTGCAGCTAAAGTAAGCAGGAGATTTAAATACTCCTTCCTCTCTAAAACTTACTTCTCTTGTTGGAGACCAGCCTTTTGGTGAAAAATTGTGTTTTTGTTAGCACTAACAGCAGTCAAGGCCAATAAAGATTGAATTGGTCCTCAAGGAAATGCCTTTGTACTGAGTTCTTTCAGTATAAGGAAGAATTAAAAACTACAGGAAACTTCTCTTTAAACTGAATTACCCAGAATATAAAAATCATTCTTCCAAAGTAGTGCTATTTATGTGTTGAAGCACAGGATGACATAGGTAAAAGTATTTCTGACCCATGCCACAGAAGTTGAACTAACCCAATACAAAGGTCAACTCTTAAACTTGTAAGAATAATGTATCAAGTTGTTATAGTTTATTACATTCCTCCTACTCGCCTACCCAACTCAGTATTCTTTCCCCTATCTTATTTAAATCTTATATTGGAATTAGATACCATGTTTATCTTAAGCAAGGAGTTTATAGCCAGCTCCTATTCAATCAAATGACGAAATACAGGCATAATACATTGGGTTTATTTTTCAATCTGTGAAATAAAATCTTTTGTCAGATTTTTGAAAGATGGTTTTGTCTTGACACTGACTCTGGATGAGTCATTTCATAAACTCGTGTCTTTTTAAAACAACCTACAGAAAGACTGTAAAAGGTACCTAATGGTTTCATTTTTCTAAGAACCATAGCAAACTGGGGTAATAAAGTTGTATTTGATGGGGAAAGAAAGAAATATGCTCTGCTGAGAAATATTGTAACCACTAGCTAACTTCCCATAATGCTAATGGCATCCAGAGTAAGTGTAAAGTGGTTACTTTTAATGTGAAGGAGATTGAGGCTTTGCTGCAATAGGGAAGAAAACTGTAATATCTCCTAAGATGTGGGCATGGAGGAGATTCAAGTGCACCAGTCGTTCACTAGGGCCTGATTTAAAAAAAAAAACTTAGTTAAATATAACTACTCCACTCTAATTTGCATGATTTCTAAAGTGAATGTGAAATAATAGCTATTTTATTTTTTGTTTTTTCTCCCTCCCAAATAATCCTCTGGCAGAATTTCTAATCAACCATAAAATAATTTATGAGGGAAAACTCGAAGAATCAGCTTCCTGGCTAATTTGTACCTAGTAATTGACACAATCTCTTCCTTTTCTAGATCAGTAAATGGTAAATCTACGTTTTGAGAAGGAACTTCAGAGGCATATGGAGTCCAGGGGACTGAACTAATCTGTGAATGTGCTTCCCTTACTTCAAGTTCCTTCATCTCCAAGGAGCAGGTAAAGAAAACGGAGGCATTAACTGAATAGTGATTATTCAAGGAACGAAAAGCAGGTAATCCTGTACTGGTTAGCAGGATTTTTCTCCCCTGTAGGACATAACATTCTTAAAAGTGATGATCACTTACTACTGTGGTTTCTCCCAACAGGAGTTAGCACCAGACTTGGGACTCAATAAACTTGGAGAAAAGTCTGAATCAATATATCAGTACTCTGTCAAATATTCAAATGAAATAAAAAGGACTGAAACCCCAATTTTACCCCTAGCCTACATGTCTCTTTCTCTGATTTTGTCCATCTCAACTGTGAACTGATTCTGCAAGTCCTGGAGCACATTCATTAATACCAGTGTGCCAAGTACTGGGAGGTTGTTTTCCTACAGTGAATAATGAACCAGCCATACTGTCTCCAGTTCATTCTATGGCAATTCAGAAGAGTTAATAGCAAACCAGGCCAAGTGACTTGTCTAAGCATAGCATATATAATGATAGTCAACACACAAGAACGTTTCATTCTGCTGAAAGAACTAATAAAACCTGAGATTCAATTAACAGATCTATTAATGTATATCACCCTTTATTCAGAATACAGTATGCTTATGTATTATCTATAGGTCTATTTTTAAAGAAAAGATGCCGGCAGGAATGAAGGCAGGAATGATCTAGGCAGGAAAAGAGAGGAGGAAGAAGCATTTTATTTTATTTTTATTTAGTCATTCACATTGGCTGCTTCTCTGGGATCTGGGATATGAATCTCTGTCAGGGGCGGCGGTGGGGGGGGCAGGGGAGGTGTATGTGGACTGTGCTCCTTCAGAGATGATTGACCTAACCACTACTCCACAAGGACAAGTCTCCATAGGTCTTTAAGAAATCTCTTAACTCTAGTAATATCTTTATTCTCTGAATACTAAGGTGTTTTTGTGTTTTGTTGTATAGTTCTTTATCTTACTGAATCACCAAAAAGGAAAAATCTTGAAGGCAGAGAGAGCTCTTCTCATTGTTGAGAATATGATGTTGCCTATATTCTTGCCTGGTTTTTAAGTTTAAATCAATCAATGATTTTGGTCAAGGAAATTATCTAGACCAAGGCATAATAGAAAGACTTGGGGAATCTTAAGAAATATTCCTCTGGTAATGTGATATTTGACTACCTGAGTGATTACTGGACGTGCACACTCAGACTAGATTGTCATAAAATCTTGTCAAAGTTAAGGCAATGTAGAATTCGCCTTGCCAAATAGCCTTTTTTTGATTGGCCTTCTAATATCTGGAAAATTATTGCCTGATGCAGTGAACCTGTCAAACAAATCATTTTCTTCTACATTTAGAATGAGAAAATGTTACTGTTAGAACAATGATTTTAAAGCTATAGAAATACCTTACTCTTGAATAAGTATGCAGTCTTTATGCATTCAGTCCTCAAAATCTAAAAATAAGTGTGCTGTCATATTGACAAGCAGTTTAGGTGAAAAAAAAAAAATTAGCTTGTGTTACTACTAGTTAATTCCAGAGAAAATGCCTTAAAGTGAATTAAACGAAGTGAAAATATATTTCACCTAAGAATAAGATTATCATGGCTTGGAAAGGTAGTGTTTTCCTTATCAAGAACCCAGATACTGCGAGTAATCAAGAGAAAAAAAATATAACCATAAATTCAATAATATTCATGATTGCAATATTATTTCCCAAAGCTATAAAAATTTGTGTGTTTAAGTCTCTGCAGTCATAGCATACTCTAGCTATGAACACATTAATGTGCAAAAGAGAAGAAATTGTTAAATAATATTGTTTGTTTTCTAAGACTTTAGAAAGACTTTAAAAATTATTCTCTTAAAAAAATGTCTAGGGTGGCGTAATCTGGTAGCTTCCTTTCTTTCTAATAATTTCCCTTGTGGCAGTTCAAAATCCTTCCATTAACAGGGAGCAGCACTTGGAAAAATAGCCTGGAGTTCTTCACTTTTGCTTTTTTGACGACAGGATTGTACATCAATAAGATGTTGAGTGAATGCGCAAAGTCTCCAAAAACTAAAATGAAAGACTGAATGAGGTAATATGGATCTACAGAAAAGGCGAAATTCAAGTTGTGAAAGGTAGAAACTGCTTCTAATTCACAAGAGCTCTGTAAACTGGAGAGGGGACCATAGAGAACTATTGTACAATCTGTGACTTCTATCTGCTCTGTATTTTCACTCTGTGGTGACCATGCTGCATTCTTGCCTATGGGAAAAATTCAGGCAATTTATGCAGTGTCTTCAATGAAGAAGTAACTTACAGGTTATTTAGTTGAAACTTTCTTTGAGTGCAGTAATCTTAGCAGTAGCAGTGATGCTTAAATGTTTATTTTAATAGCAGAACATTTCTTTCTAAAAGAATTCTACTTATACACTCAGTATGCTTAAAAGAACAAAGTTGAATTGCTCTGGCTGGGCGTGGGTGGAGCCACCCTACTAATTTCCTCCACTGAGGTGCAACGCCACCCCTAGCCTTGTCAGGTCCTGCAGAGCACAGTTTGACTGTCACTATTCTCTGACATCTTGAGGTGAGGGTATGCAAGTTTGTTCAATACCCACAGTAACACTCAACTTGATAAGGCCACCCACTCTAATGAGGAATATTACACAGTTTTAATTTTTTTACTTAAGTCAAATATGCCTCCCTTTAACTCCCCACTAGTTTTGCCCTCTGTGACTATTTATATCAATCAAATGATTTTTCCCAACGAAAGTTTTTTAAATATCCAGCAGCTGGTGTTATATCTAATGTAAGTTTTTCAATTTTTTATTCTCAACAATATTCATGAAATATTGATGTCTCTACATATGCAATAGCTATTTAATTTCTTAACACATGCTAGATGTCTATGCTTTTATGTGTTAAACCACAATAAACCAATGAGTAGATCCTATTATTATTGTCTACATTTTCAGATTTAGAGAGAAGAGGCAATTTGCTTAAGATTATTTCTCATCCTCAAGGTTGCAAAGGTAACATTTAGATCATATGTTTTACTTTTTTCTTTTTAGCAGTTTATTTTTTACTTAATTGTTGACATTGGTAGTCCTCCCTGGTCCCGGGTCTGGAGCCAGGAACCTTGGGATGGATGTGGGACTGTTCTTAGGTAATACTAGACTGCTAGGCACCCAGGAAGCACCCCATATGTTTTACTTTTGAATCAAATTTATTAATTTTGCTTTGCATTATTGATTGATCTTGATGAATTTTGTTAAACGTCCTATGTGTACCAGAAAGAAGGTGGATTCTACAATTATTGCATATATCTCTAGGTATTTTAATTATCAAGATGACTCATTATTTTCTAAGGATCTTGAAAACAGATGTTGCAAATACATTACTGGTCTGTTTTTAACTACCAGTTATTATTGTGAGAAATGTGTTGAATTCTCTTACTATGACTACAAGTTTGGTCATTATTTTTTCATTTTCATTTAATACTGGTGACATCAATAATGGAGAGTTTTAAAATATGCCTTTATGTTCTTTAAGGAGCTTGGAAGTTGTATTCTTTAAGTGTTTTTATATCTGATAATCATACCTTTTCTTGTGAAAGAATAGCTTCAAATTCCTGGTAGAAGAAGCAGATCAGTCATATAAAAAGCAGATTTTTTAAAAATTATTAGTCAACTTGATAATCTTTCAGTTTAGTAATACTATGCTATACTATTGTCAAATATGTTGTTCGACCTATCTTTGTGTTCTTATTTTCATTTACTGTATTTCTCAGTTACAGAGTTCTATTTGTGTTTTAAATGGATATATTCATCATAGATTCAAACTCATCGTGACCAGAAATTCTAATAAATGTATCATCTCTTGGTCTATTCCTTATGTCAATTTTCTTATTTTGTTCTCTTTCATACTATGCACATTTTTACACTGGGTACTGGGCATTATAGATTAAAGTTTTCAGAGTGCCTGGAGAATCATTTCAGCCCTTCGTTGATTTCTCACCTTAATTTACCAGCACCATCTCAACTCATCTGCTCCCTCGCCATACAACTACACACAAACCCTTGCTCTTTAGTGCCTTCACTAAGCAGAGAAAGGATCAGGAGTTTCACTGATCACAGAATCTAAGAGTTCAGCAGATGTAGAATAAAATGGGGTTGAAGTCCAAAAGTGACTGGAGTAACTAGGAGGTCAATATTGATAATACCTTCCATTAACTTTTACCATGAGTATCTATCATAGAGAAAGAAAAGTAACTCTCTCTACTTTTCTAGGTCATTGGCTAATATACCTCTGTAAAAAGAGACAGATTGATAGGATAAAAACAAACAAGAGTTTGATAAGATTTTGGTGGGACATTATCTATATGCTAATGTTTTTCATGGGTTGGATGAACAAGCAAATTAACATTAGACTGAATTAGTATGAGAAAAGAGTAAATTGATTACATAAGTATGTAGAATTTACATGATATTCTAGGGTTATATGAATTCTACGTTTAATGGGGGCAGATGAAAGACATACCTTGTGCTTTGGTAAAGGAAATGGAGCCTGGGGCATCAGGGAGAGTTCTAAGAGTCCTCACATGAGGGGTTGACTTCCTTTGACTAAACCTTGCCTCTAGACTTTTGCCCTGCTTAAAGACAAGTTTCTCTGATAATAATATTTTTCTGGAGGTGCCTCCATATCCTAGTATCGACAGGAGTGTGTCACCTTGATCAGTATTATCTTTTACATACTGTGGTGATATGTATTAGGAAAAGCCTGCTCTGGACATTTGTGGGGGACATCAGTACTAGAGCATGTATATTTTTTATATATATGGGAGAGACTCAGGAAAGGAGTAACCTGCTGAAAGGGTCTATGCCATCTCCTTAAATTATCTCAGTGAACGATAAAGAATGTCGGTAAAGAACATAAGGTTAGTTGTGGGAGGTTACTGGAAATGCACAACAAACAAGAGTATGGTTGTTATGAAGACATAATTTGCTGCCTTCTATAATGATAAGAGATGCAGAGATTTCATTATTCTTTTTCTGGTGCAGCAAATGAGACACACTAAGGGAGATTTTCCATGTACATGTAAATGCTTCTGAACAAAGGGTAACTTCTCAGATTCTGGAGTTTTTCCTGTGTCTTCTGCTTCTTAAAAACAACCCGTTCAAAAAACCCTTATGTCAAAAGAAATATGTTTTGGTTTGGTAAATTTTGTCTCCCTACAATATATGCTTTTATTTATAGATCACATTTGTAACTAAACCTCCTAACTTTGAGTGTCTGGGGAAAATGCTCTATAATCCCAACATACTCCGTTGACACATTCAAAATTGGCAGTTATTGCATTCTGTTTGAATCTCTTTTTCCCAGATCTAATCATACCTAGTTATCAGAGTTTATAAATAGTACTTCCTTGTATCAGCATAAATTCACCAACGAACTTAGAAAGAAAAAGAAAAAACACAATTCAGTCAGGTGGCCTGTCTTGATGTTATCTAATGAGTCTCCATGGACAAGAAGATATGAATTTACATAAAAAGTAGAGAAGTAACATATAATTAGAATACTTATGAGTGCTCTAATCTCATCACTGCCTAAGTATGTTTGGAATACCTTAGTATTATATACAAAAAGGAAAAAGGCTCATAACAGTTATTCATGTTAAGTTCCAGCAAGACTTTCAGCCTCTTCCCAAAGAGGAGTTTTACACTCTAAGATTGGTTTCCACCAAAATGTTCAGAAATACTTTTCCCGAAAGATCCAGATTAGGCTTTCCCTGATTCTTGTCACCTTGATAGTAGAGGGAAAGATTAATGGAGGCTCAGCCCTTATTGGTATCACAGATACTTAAATATGGAATCATCTCCAGAAATCACCACTCTTTTTAAGTCAGATAAATCTACACTCTCCTTCAAAAAACAATCAGTCTGGAGTTTGCTGGTAAACACTACTGAGGTCATCTATGTGATGAGAGTCCCCACCTTCCCACCAGCCATCTTCCTCTAAGGGAAGGTGTCTTCCCTGAAATAATCTTTCCTTTTGCTAATAAATTTTTCCCATCCTCTTTCAGACTCTAAAAACCATTCATTTTTTTTTTTGTGGCACCTAGGTAATGCCTTTCTACTTTCTATATGGGATGGTTCCCATTTCATGCATCCTTTAATAAAGTCAGTTAGATCTCTAAATTTACTTGGATACATTTTTAAAAATAATATCAACCTTTCAATTTGGAAAGAGATTTCAGAAGAGGATAAAAGAATCAAGCCATGAGAATGTCATATTCTCTACCTATGAAATATTTTCTCTAATAAGAAGAGGAAAGTGGACAAAATTCTTGTTTAGAATATTTTGAAACTACAAGTATTCACTATGATTTTCTAAGGTTTTGGAGCAATAGAGTTGTTGTTAAATTGGCATCTTCTTGCTCTAGTGACTGAGAAAGTATAGGCAGTTTCTTTACAGTTACCTCCTTTGAGGGAATGTTCTGATCAGGTCACTATTGTGTGTTTTGCCTGGAGCCTGAACAACAAAGCCCAGAATATTTAAAGATAAGACAGATTCTTTTTCTTACTCTTATCCTCAGTGTTATTGCATCACTTCAGTGTTCTTTAAAGTATCTGTAAAGGGCATTATCAGTTTTTTGCTTTCCATTATCCAAAACTTGTGAATTTCTTAAAGTTATTTAAACAGGGGTCACTGACTGTATAGCTGTCTTTTATCACTTTTTCTGAAGACCTGAAAATAAGAGGTTACAGCAAAAATGTGAAATTTACAGGGACATTTATGAGAAACAGAAAAACATACATGATTTCTATTTTCAGTGAGGAGTTTGGTGGATGCTCTATGTTAGATAGGATATTTTGGTTACAAGATCGGGAAAATCTTTGCTTAAACAAAGAAATGACTGGCTCAGATAATTGAAAATCTAAAGGTGCAGGATGGGAGGTGTTTTTAGGAATGTGTGGTGTCAGGACTTGGATGATCCACACTATACTCTCCCATGACTCCTCAGAATGCAGGTGACATGGCCAAGCTAAAATTACAACCGTCGTCTACTGACAGAAAAAAAAACAAAGTTCTTCAACTTTCACTTAGAAAAGTGCACTGGAAGTATTCTTACATGCGATTTGGAGCTCATGTCTCTTACTGGACAGTAATGATTTCCTGATTCATTCAGCACCATTATTGGCTTCCTCTACTGAGACACATGTTGAAGTCAGAAACTCAAGCATCCCATGAAAGGATGAGTTGTTAATCAAAGAATGAATAAGGGTTGCCAGGGAGACAATCACCTTGTATGTCCTCTGTTCTGTATAAAATCGTTTTACTTAAAACAGTAATAATCCTAACTATATATAGAATATGACTCAAACTCCTTATCATAACATTTAGTCTTTATAACCTAGACAAACCTAATTTTCTGCTGTTATATCTGGAAATACCTTCTATATGGTCTATGTGCAATCTCACAGGACTAGTGAATCAATATTAGTTGAGCACCTAATTTTGTTTGGTCCTGTTTTGAGTGGTTAAGACAAAACAGGAAAGAAGATAAACATCATTGTTGCTCCTGAGTAGCTGATAGTCTCTGGGGAAGAAAGAACACAATGTGAGCAAATAAATAGTAAAAAATGCCTGGGCTGATAATGGCTACAAAGAAGTTAAAATGGATTGATTATATGGGAATGGGTCACCTGGAAAGAGTCAGGCACAATTTTTGTTCAAGAAACCTCCCCTGGGGAGGTAGCATTGCATCAGGACTTGAATGATGAGAATGCTAGATGCCCATCTGGAAGAAATAACATCACAAGCAAAAGTACTAGCGTGTTTAAAAGTGAACCATGATGCATTCAGGGACAAAAAGGAGGCAAGAGCCTTTAGAATAGAGAGCTTTGAGGAACATGAAGTCAAATAAAGATACAGGGGTCTAGTGAATCCTGGTAAAAAACACATATAATTGTTCTTATTCTATTTAAAAGCCACTGGGAATTTTTTAAAAATACAGAGTGACAGCATGATCCAGTTTTGGCTTTAGATATAGTCTTTGGCTTCTCTGCAGAAGGAAAGAGAGTAAACAGAGAGAACTAAAAGGAAGCTATGACTGAGTTTCAGATGAGAGATGATGAGGACAGGGACCAAGGCTATAATAAAGGGGAAAGTGAAGTGGGATTGAAGGTGGATCCAAAATTATTGCTGCTGAATTGCCTGTGAAAGTGGCATCAGATAGGATGCCAGCTAGTTGTTACAGTTCTTACCTAAACAACTGTGTAAATGGCAAAACCAATTACCATAAAAGTAGGAAAATTTGGGTAAGAAATACATAAAACATCAAAAGATATAAAAATCCCTAGAGTTACAGGGGGAATGAAAATGAATACAAAAATAAAATAAATATTTAAAAGTAAATATAAATGTATCATATATAGTATAATAGAAGCAGATAAATGCTTCATAAATGAAAGATTAAGACATGTAGGAACAAGTATTCCAAAGGGAATGGGATTTTAACAAAGTGACATTTGAACAAAAACTTGAAAGCAATTAGATTAGCCGTGTGTCTATTGTGGATACAGTATTCCATGCAGAAGAAAGCCCAGCCAGATGCACATCTGACTTGGTCAAAGAATATGAAGGAGTCCAGTGAGGGCAATGCAGAGTGGGAAAGGGGGGTTAATAGAATCACTCGAGAGATAGAGGTAGGACAGGAGTTGATGTGGGGACTTCACTTTTACTCTGAATAAAATAGTTTCAAGTCAGAGAATTAAGTGATCTAGCCCACATTTAAAAGTCAAGCTCTACATGTTCAGATAAAATATTTTATTTATAACATTTTAAAGCAGCATTACTGGATGAGGTTTGTTAACAGGATAATGTAGACAGAAAAAGAGAGCCAAGAGCAGAGTACTGGACATGACTACATTTAGAGGACTTTCCTGAAGGGGTAGCTAGCAAGTGAGTCTCAGTAAGAGAAATCGTTGAGAAAAGGAATGAAATTCATGGGCGCGCCATGAAAGGATAGAGATGGAAACGTCCCATTAAAAGATTTGGACAACTTTGTCAAATACCGTTGCAAGGTGAGCATGATGATCACTGGAATAAAATTTATGTCTTGTGGATGATTCAGGATTCTGTAGAATTTATCGTGTCAATTAAATGATGTGAAAACAAAAGACATTTTGAAATCCATTGAGGAACAAAGAGAAAAGAAATGAAGACAGAAAGCATAGAGAACCCAAAGGTGACTTAGTCATTTTCAAGGTAATATTAAGAACTGTTTGTATGTATTGATTTAATCAGGTTAGAAGGAGAGAAACAAGTGGTATAGAAGTAAGAAGAAATGGTAGGAAGAAAATCCTAGAAAAGATGACAAAAATATCCAAGAAATTAGGGGAGAGGTAGAGTTAACTTTAATCAGAAAGGTGTCTTTCACAGTAACAGAAGGGACAGCCAAGTATGGTGCAAGACTGCACTTAAGTTATAGTTGTTGATATTTTCACACAAGATAGCTCTTATATCTGTGGATTCCATTTTTCCTAAGAATTATTAGAGAGGTCAGTTGAGAATGAAGGGGAATGTAGTTCTTGAGAAGAGGGAGGCTGTGAAATGAGCATACCGGGAAATGGAAAAGTGAATTTAGTAGCAATGTTATCTTTTAGTGTTTACACCAAATTGATATTTGTCCAGTTGAAATTTCTGTTCTAAAATGTATCTGTTAACCATAGCCACATGATTTTTAATCTCAAGATTTTGCTCATGTGCAGGTAAAGATGAGGGTATTGTCGAGTTTAACCTAGGATGGAGATTTGCCAGTGAATTAGAAAAAGAATGATGCAAGTATTTTAAAAGGAGTAAATTTAATGATAGATAATGGATTATAGATGGTATAGAAAGATTTGAAAAGAGTAAAATACAATGAAATAAATGAAGTTTGAAGAAACACTGACGTGAAAAAAGTAGAGTCAGTGAGCTAAAAGGAAAGAAGATGATGGTAGTTTGGGAGTAAATTATTTAAAACCACTGGATGGCTGAGACAGGATGAAAATGATAATAGATCTAAGTAGCAAAACAAAAGACAAGTGTTTGGGGAGTTGATCTCCATCAATAATACAGCAGTAAATTTGAAAGTAATGACACTTATCAATTAACAAAGGACTACGTCGGGAAGATTCGTGATGACAGCAGCAACAAAGGGTAAAGAAAGGTAAAGTCTTACACCATGAAAGGTGAAGAAGATGAGTGTTTGAAAGAAGAAAAGGAGACAGTGTGCAAGTGGCTTTGGGAAACAAGCAGGGAATGCATCTCATTAAGGTCTTAAGGCATATGCTCTACGTGGAGACCCGAAAAACAGCTAGGTGGGAACAAAAGTTGAAGTAAATGTTTAGAGAAAGGCTGAAGTTGTGAAGTATTTTATTGATGATGGACTAGGGATTTTGAAGAGCACAATGGATGTTTGTGAAAGGTAGTGAAAGTGAGAAGTGAAATGTCTATCCAATTCTGGGATGGACAGACAGATGTTTGGGGATTGATTATTCATTTCTAGTAAGATCTAGGTAGCCTGGACTTCCGTCATTGAAGTAAGTGAGGATATATGTAAGAATGGGACTAATACTGAAAGTTAGAGCATTCAGTCATTGAAAAGCCCATGATGCCTGTGACATCGGCAACTAGAATATGGCAGCTTGGATCTCACTATGATTGAAAGCATCCGAGAGGCAGCTCTTATCTCAAGGACATTTCTTGGCTCATCCTGGTTTGTTTCACCTACAACTAGAATAGTTGTGATTACCATCCTCACTTACGTAGACTGCATTTATGCATTTCATTGTTATTGTTTTTTTATACTCTCCTTTTGCCTCATATTCTCTCCCTGCCTCATTCTCTCTCTGGTGGAGTCTAATTGAAGGTGAAATGTAAGCATCATCTCCTGCGATAGCTAATCAAGATTTCATGACCCTCCTCCTAGCCACAGAATTAACTGCTCCAGGATTTGTATGCTGACAGCCTTTGTTCTCATTGTACATTCAACTGGTATTATAACAGCGTCAAACCGGCTTTCTAATCTACTATGGTTTCTTTTGTAAATGACCTATTTCCCCCTTGCTCTCACTGCATACTTTTCCATCCTGTTCCACCCAGGCCTGTAAACATAATCCAAGCTACTGCAGCAGTGATCTCTGCCTGTTACCTCTTCCTGTAGTTATCTTCCAACAAAATGGAAAAGGTTCCATGGATGTGGAATTTGTTTCCTACTTGATTCTGAGACTACTATAGGTATTTAAGTTTTTGCATATTTATTCTGTGTTTCTATTTGAGTGTTGCAGAAGAAGTAATCAGAATGGAATTAAGGCCTGGAATGATATAAATCAGAATATGTGTAAGAAATAAAATGGATAGACTTCACCAGAAAGATACCACAAATTTATTAATATTTAATGAAAGCCATGTGTAGTCAAATCATTACTATGACATCACTATTCAACTAATAGTTATGGACTGGTAAAAACATATGTGTGATTTATTAAAGTGAAACTTAAAAAAAAAAGCTCACTTCCGGCTTGCCTTGTGATGCAAAATCTCCTAATCATGTTTTTTGTGCTCTCCCTAGCTGCTTTCATCAGCTGAACTTACCTAATAGAATGTCTCGATAACTAAAAAGTCAGCAGGTCCAGACTCTTTTACGGTTACTACTATAATAACTGAATTATCTCTGAGGAAGCTGCACCTTTAAGAATATTTCAACACAAATACACTTAATCAGCATGGATGATAAAGGATCACAAACATTTATACTTAGGAGCAAAAATACTTAGAAAAAACTGCTTGTCTCTCAGTGAACTTTGGTTGTTGTGGTCAGTGTTAAGGATTATTTAAGGATGGGCACACTGGTTGACTGCAGGGTTGACTATGGCCATGGCACAGTCCATGTAAAACCCAAGGACCTGGGGGAACAACCACAATGAACAGCTGAATAAATAAAAATGCTTCCTCCTCCTCTCTTCCTGCTTTCTGGCCTGCTTCCTTCCTCTTCTAAAAAAAGAAGAAAATTATTTATCATAACCTCTTTCTGACCTTATGGTTTCTCTATCATCTCTATATTTTAATATCTTCTTTTCTTTTTTTACCAATCACTCCAGGGGCTCAAATCAGTGTCCTTGAACTGGACATGGTCTGCACCTTTGCTGCCTTACCTGTCTGAGTCACAAAGCTGTGTCCCTGTCCTATTTTCTTGACTCCTCCATGACCATGACCACCATACTGAATCTTATTCACCATATCCTTGCTCTCATTTTCATATAGTTTTATACGTTTGTCAGCATTTTAAAGCTTTTTTAATTAACTGGTTTTAACTTTGCATGAATTATAAGCTGCATTTGTTTGTATAAAGTCTTTTCAGTCCTATATATGTATATATATATGTATTATATTATATTGCTAAGATCTGAGTTGTTTTTATTCTTACATATGTCCCATGGTGAATATACGCCAAGACTTTCCTTGAATATAAAAAGGGGTAAAACTAGTGGGTTATAAGGCAGATGACGCTTAATGAAATTTCAAAAATTTAAAGTTTTAAATGGACTAAAGAATGTTATGATCCAGTTATTAACATTACAATGGTTGTGATTATCTGAGTTCCACAAAAATTCTACCTAAATAAATATTTTCAAGTTCTTTCCTAAAATTAATACTTAACTCTGTTAAATGTTTACTTGCCTAGAGAAAAAGTAGGAAGATTAAAAGATTAATATCTCTGACTCATGGAAGCACATTAGAATCCTATTTTTTTTTTAATGTAACTAGAATGGCAGTAAATCTTACTTGTAGTGGCATGGACTCCAGGAATAGAATTATTGGGTTTAAATCTCACTGCACCATTTGCTCACTGGTGCCTGTTAGCCAGCTTCTTAACTGCTGTTGACCCGGTTGTCTTAGCTATTAAAACAGAGATTTAAAAAAATGGGGACAGAAAAAAAAAAAAGTCAGAGCTACTACAATGTTTATGGAAATAAACCAGTTTAATAGAGGAAGGAACCAGGGAGTATAAACAAGGGAGAAGGTGGGGAGTGAAGATCTAGATTAGAAGGCTGCAGCTGCAGAAACAGAGAAACAGCCCCCAAGGACAGCAGCCTGATGTGCTGAGCAGATGGAGAAGACAGAGCTCTCCAACAAGTTTTAGTTCTCACAGCATCTGGCCCACAAGTGTGAAGAGGGAGTGCACAGAAATCTGAGAAAACACAATACCTGGCGGCCACAATTGTAAAACAGGAGTTTATGAAGAGAGCTGATAAAAACCACAGCTTGCAAGGAAAGAGTTTGAAGAGACCTAGCACTATCTCCTAAGAATAGTGGACCCCTCCTCTCTGCTTTCTTCTCCTCGAAAAACACTGACTCAGAACCCTCCAGACCAAAGAATTCCGGGAAATACAGAGCGTGGGCTGGTCTTCTAGTAACACTAGTGGTTCTTACCTGTAGAAGATGATGGTAGTGAACAGCAACCATGCTGTACAACACCTACTTCATCAAGCTGAAAAGATTAAATAAAACAGTGTTTATGATGCATTCAGAAGAAGGCTTGCTCAGAGAACACATTTAATACATACACAAATACATATTTCAAATGATATTATCTAGTTCAGTCACTGTACCTCTCTCAGTGTGGAAGGCAGATGATGTGAAATTGTTTTTTGGCAAGAAGCTCATGGCATGCTCTTATCTTTAGCTTTAGTTGGCACACAGGACTATGTCTGGGTATAGTAGGCACTTAACAAGTTAGTTATCTTTCCCCTTATTCTTCCAGGGACTAAATATTTTTTAAATTACCTACTTGCATGAGCCACTATGCTGGGCACATGGGGAGTATGAAAACTACAAAATATAGCTAATATCATCAAGGAATTTCTAATACAAAAGGAGATGTTTTTTTCTACGGCGTTGTACTAATTCTGTGCCCAGTGACCACCTGAGAAAATCTGTGCTGTGCCTGTTACAATATATTGTGCAATATGAAAAATATCATGTGCATGTAGACACGAAGCCCAGAGAAACAGTGGACAGTCCCCATTCTAAGTCACAACTCTAGAGCCAATACCACTCAACGTTGCAAATCTAGAGCCAACATACTCAGCTAAAATCCTGGTTTGACACTTAAGTCAGGCATGTAACCAACTAGAGGTAGTCCAATTTGTCTCTGCCACCTAGAAATATTAATGACAATCCCCTCAGGGCATTATGGTGCAAATTAAATAATATAGTGTAAATCCCTGAAAAAGTCTCGGCATAGACATTACACTTATACGTTTTATTATCATAATTATTAATTTCCAGGATGAATAGAATGCTATAGAAAGAAGCACCCTTGCCACACGATGCAGAGACTTTGCCACGAAACCATTATGTTCAGGAGGAATGAGCCATTTTGGATAGTGATAACAGTCATTTATTCTGTTCAGCAGTCCTGAGTATAAAGCAAGGAGAAAGATTTTGAAGCAGATGTTTCAGCAGGATAAGTAATCAAAGTAGAGAGAAGGGTAAAGGAGATAAAAAGATGAATGTCTACGTTTTTAGAGTAAAAGAATCCATTATTTGTGGTGGGAAAATGGCAAGATGAGCAGCTTTGCAGAGTTCCTCTTGCAACACGAATCGTGCCATTGAAGGGTGAATGTTAATGACTTCTGATTGTCCATGAGTTCTGGCTAGGTCATTGATGAGATCGTTTCCAATTTTCATTGGCATTCCTAAAATTTTTATAGGAATTTCCAATTATTTATGATCAGCTTAATACTTCTTCGTTCCTAACAATATAAAGATATTTATTTAGTGATGTGTTAAACGAAAACAGCAATCCAGGTATAGTGGAATACTGTGGGAACAGAGCAAAAAAGTACATATAGGTATATATGATTCTCCTTCTGCCAGTTTCTTCACATCACCACTCCTCCCCACCCCCATGAGTTCATGCAGCATGGATTCTGAGGTTAATCCGAGCATGAAATTTACTTGGTGGGTGCCATATTCTGCATACTTTGCATATGCTCAGGAAATAAATGCTACTCAAAATGGACCAAGATGCTGGTGAAACAAGAAGGGCAAACAGCCCTAGAGAAAGAATAAGATATTTAATATTTAGAGGATGTCAGTGACATTTATTCTACTGCAAAGCCATTGTTACTCATTTTATTCTCGTTTGCCTAGGCTTCCTACCTTGAAACTGCATTTGTTATTATAAAATAATGTAATTATAGTAATATAGTTATAAAATTAATCATTATAATAATATAATTAACCAATTCTTCAAGGATAGCTTCTATATTGGAAATATGGTGATGGAACTGGGAAACTTAATTATCAAACCTAAAATATTCTCTTAAAAGAAAACAACAATCCTGCCTTTTAAAACTGACTTTTTAAAAAACATATTTCATCAAGAAGTTAGGGAAAAAAAAAAAGAAACTCACTGGAGCATAATACACAATTAATCAAGGTAATATTGTTTACAGTTTAAAGTAGCGGCCTTTAGACAATAATTTACTCCCACAATTCATGCATTAGATTTAATATGCAACCTAGCTATTTAAAGTATATGATTATTTGCATAATTGCAGAACTATGTTTAAATTATATTTAAGAATTTTCTTAGGTTCTCAGAATTGCAATTTCCTACCTAACTGGCTTACTTAATACATTTTCTTTCTTCTATGTGAACTTAAATGTCAAATTTAAGGAAGAATAATTTACTTTTATTCTAGTAGGACTTTTTTTCTTACAAATCTAATGTAAATCTCTATTTAAGGCAAGTATCAATAAAGCAAAATGTCACTATTTCTCTCTGTGGTGATTGAGAAGACCTACTGGTCTGTAAACAAAATAAAAGTCCAGTTAGTATTAATAAAGTAGGGCATTGTGCCTTTGATTTCTTATTTAATGTCTTATAGTTTTTGTTTGATACCCTAGTGATAATTTATTAATAACAGCAAATAAGTTTTTTTCATAATTACACCTCAGAGAAGCATTTTTTCATTGTGGTAAAATATGCATAATACAAATTCATCATTTTTATCATTTCTAAATTCAGTAACATTAAGTACATTCACATGTACTCCAGCACAATCTGTCTCCAGAACTCATCTTGTCAAACTAAAACTTCATGCTCATTAAACAATAACTCTTCCTTCCATCCTTCTCCCAGTTCCTACACCAATCTTTCTGTCTCTATGAATTTGACTACTCTAAGTATCGTGTGTAAATAGAATCCTATGATATTTATCCCTTTGTGTCTGTCTTATTAACCTTAACATTAGATATAAATATGCATATGCAATATTCATAATATATATACACATATTGTAGTACATACCAGAATTCTATACCTCCTTACAACCGAAGAATATTCCATTTTATTTATATTTATGTGCCACATTTTGTTTATTGATCTGTCCGTGAACTTTTGGATCGTTTCTTCTTTTTTGGTAATTCTCAATAATCCTGCTATGACCAATGATGGAAAAATCCCTGGGTTCCTGCTGTCGGTTCTTTGGTTTTTGGGAACTGCCATACTGTTTTTCATGACACTTGCCATTTTCATCCCCATCAGCAATGCACAAAAGTTTTGCTTTCTCCACATTATCATAAAACTTCTTACCTTCTGTGGTTTTCTTGTTTTTACTTTAATAATACCCATTCTCACTAGTGTGGAGTGGTATGTCATTATATTTTGATATGTATTCCTCTAATGTTTCCATAATGATTCATGTCAAACACCATCTCATGTGCTTACTGGTCATTTGTTTAGTTATGTTAGAGGACTGTCTATTCAAGTCTGAAGCAACATTTTTAAATGGAACAAGTTTACAGTCTTCAATTCAGACACAAGTAAAACTATTTTAAGAGGCAGTGAAAGGCAGCCATGTTGGAGAAACATGAAGCTTATTAGACTGTTTATCCAAAAGAGTAAATATTTTTAGATTTTTTAGAATTTTTCCTGTAATTTTTATTTAAAATGGCATTTATGATAAGATTGTATGATATTAAAATGATTTTGAGGAACATTTAGTGTTATAGAAAAATAATACAAAAATATTGATAAGTGAACGTTCAAATTTAAAATATCATGCAATGAACCAAGTTTGGAAAACTGTAGATATAGATATAGATGCTCTTAAGTCCCATGAATTAAATCTAAATAATAAAATAGGTTATGAATTACTTAGAGCAAAAGAATGACAGTATCAAATATTAGTCTATGAATAAAATTTAGATAGAGAGTAATACTATGTTTTTAAAAAAGAGTAATATTTTGATTACATGTTTTATTTATCAATTGCTAAGTGAAAATGTACCTATTTTTAGTGTCTTTTAATTTCCCAGCTTCATTTAGGTAAACTGTGTTGAGCATTACCCCTACCCTGCAACAGAAAATGACAGTAAATCTGCATAATAAAGATTTTTCCTGAATCAATCCTTTTCATCACAGAGCCGAGGTCCCAAGATAAGCAAATATGAGGGAAGAGGCAACATTCCAGAAGACACTGAATAAAATTACTTGCTTACTTAGGGCAGTTACTCAATCTTACTGAGCTTAACAAGCAATTAGCTAAAAATTTTTAATTATTAATAAATTGCAAAAGGCTGAGAAGTAGACCAGCCTGAGCATGAAACCTATTTAAGCCACAAACACTGGGGAAATTTGAACTAACAAATTCTTCTCCACTGACTTTATCAGACACTCATGTGAAGACTGGAGCAGTGCTGCCAAGCCTATGGGAGCAAACAGGAGCAACTATAAGAAAAGTACAAGGCCCTATTCATATCCACATCCTCTACCTCCATTATAAAGCAAAAGACTTAAATTACTGTGAAAAGAACAATGATTCATTCATCTAGAAATGCGAAATAAAGAAAAAACAGTAAACACCCCTAACATTGTACAAGGAGAAAGAAAGCATGATGTGTTCAGACCACTGAAGATTTCATACTGTTTAGGTAATGAGAGAATGAAACGTACAACTGCTTTCAACAGCCAGGGACACATCACTAACTGAAGGTTGAAGTAGAATTTAAAAAAGAGAGAGAGAAAGAGAGAGAAGGCTGCTCTTACTCCCACAATCAGATTATCAGACATTAAATAACAACTAACATCAGTTTCCTGCAAAGAAAGTAGCAAGAAGTTAGAGAGTTCTCTGGGATCAGGCACAAGGGGAGAACCTAAAGTGAGAGAACAGATGCTAAGAGAAAACTTTTGGCAGTGAAGTTGCATCTTAGTTGATGGTGCTAAAGGAATCAGAATTGCTTGGTTTACTGAAAGTAACTACAGCAACAACAAAATCCAAACCCAGACCAGTTCTTGACCAAACTGATTCAATAGTGTGACTAAACTCCTATAAGAAATCAAGCCCTCTCAAAAAAAAAGAAATATACTATCCAACTCAGCCTCTCCTGTAATATGAGGTAGTTTATAATCATACTATATATAATTATATAATATGTATAATATATGGAGTATGTCCAGCTTTAACAACAATATTATAAAAAGCACAAAAAGTAAAGGGAAATAAATTTTTCTCAAGACAAAGCAATGAATGGAAACTGGTTCAGCAGTGATTGGATGTTGAAACTATCAGACAGGAGTTTTAAAATAGCTATGATTAAAATGAGAGGTTCATGTATATGAGAAGCATGTATGGGGACTTTCTGCAGGCATATGAAAAAATCAATAGAAACGCTAAAATAAAAGA
The DNA here is from genome assembly GCA_004363575.1 of Solenodon paradoxus. NCBI lineage: Eukaryota > Metazoa > Chordata > Mammalia > Eulipotyphla > Solenodontidae > Solenodon > Solenodon paradoxus. Next base: position 188,978 of record RJWH01000124.1, read on the forward strand.
CACACTGTAACTAACATAAAATATATGACTGACAGAATCACTAATAGACACCACAGCTGAGAAGAATTAGTAAATTAGTTAGGCCAATAGAAATTACTTAACTTTAAAGCAAAGAGAATAAAACACAGGGACATTTTTAAAAGAAGAGACTAAAAACAAGAGATGTGAACAATACCAAACTTCATGATATGTGCATACTTGAAATCAGAGGAGAAGAGAAAATGAAGCTTAAGAAATGTTTGATGAGATATTACCCAACAATTTCCCTACATTAATGAAAAACATTAAACTGTATATCCATGAAATTTCAAGAACATTGAGCAAGGTAGACATAAAATACACAAAATATCACAGCACGTCATATTTAAACTGCTGAATGTAAATCTTAAAGGTAACTAGACCGAAAAAGGACACACTGTGTACGTAGGAACAAAGAGGAAACACAACAGACTTATCCTCATAAGCTATGCAGCTCAGAAGACAATGGAGTATCGTTTTTAAAGCACTGAAAGGAAAAAAAGTCCAAACATTTATATGTGCAGATTGATATTCTGCAAAGTAATCAAGAAAATCCCATAAAGATTTTTGGAACAATCTCTGCAAAATTTCCTCCTTTCCAATATTGTGCCTAGTTTATTTTAGCCCCTCAGTATCCCTGATACCTTAGCTCTCTTGAACTGAGCAGTATTGTTAGGCTCCACTTGGGTTCTCCCTGCACTGTAATTCAGTATTGTCTCAGGTAAAAACTTTATGACTTTCATTTGTTTCCTTTTCTGAGAAATAACAATCCTTGGTGTAGTCTGCAGTCTTATGCCTGAAAATATTTTTTATACTTTTCTTTATAACTTTCCATTTATTTACAGCAGGAAAGGATTATTTGTTTTTTATTGTGTATATGTAGATTTAATTTCCTGATTCATTAATTCATGACAGAGGAGCTGTCTCTGATCCTTTTCCTTTTAAACTATATTATCAAACTTGTCATAAATTTTTGTCATAAATTTCAATTTAATTTAATTTTTTTAAATCACTCTTTTCTACTTATATTTCATCTTGTTCCTATATAAAGTTTGAGTTGTAGGGTCCAAAACATGAGACTTGGTTACAAGTATGTAAAAGATGCTGTTAGGCTACAATTTCCTTGTAATCCTTTCACAGGAAACCAAGGCTTTCATGTAGTCAATACATGTTGGTTTATTTTAGTCTAAAGTGCTTGAATGAGGGCGAATATGACAGTATCACTGACTTTTCATTCATCTGTGAGTATTTGCATGTTTTCTTACTTTCCTACCTTTATTACCTTTCTGACAAGTCTCAGTCATTCATATAATCAAAGTGGTCATCACAGACAAAATAATGACAGCCAAAAAACCTTTGGAATTCATGGAGTACAGAATAGTGGCCAGCTTTGGCTACTTGGTAATCAAATATCAGGAAGTATCTTATATATTGTGTTACACAATATATGAGATATTAACAATGCAGTTAGAGTGATTTTCATCATTTAAAATGTGAAGAGCATGATACTGGTGTCAGAGAGATGTTGATCTAACAGTTTGCACTCATGTAATCATTTCTTCATTAGCTTGCTTCTTCGTTGGTTCCTAGGCTATGTATATTACATTAAACTGACAAAAAGTATACTCATCTGTAATACTGACATACTAATTCTATAACAATTCTGTGACAATATTTATCCATCTATGTATTTATTAGGAAATCGTTTAGCATAATATCTAGTCTATCATATGCCAATTAACTCTTGTTCTATCATACCCTAAGCAGAAGCTTCCTATTATCTTCATCTAATTCATTCTTGGAAGTTATAGCTATTCTACCTAAAGACATTTTGGTGATCAAAAACACATATTATAAAACAAACGAGTAAAAACAAGAACTATTAGGTTACCTAGTAAGTCTAGTTGTAGTACAAGATGGTGTTTGTGTCATGTACTTTGGCATGTTCTGTCCAATTTGGATTTAAATAACTCAGGTAAAGAGATTCTCCATGGAGATTCTTCTACTTTTTAACGAATTGCACTACTCCATAATTGTTCCTATGATTCTGCCTAGATTTCCCTTTGCTCTATTTTGTCCCATCACTCCTCATTAAAACAAGACACAAGCAATAATAAGAATGAGAAGGCTGCTTGATGTTACTCATTTTAATTTTAGACATTTCCACATTGTCACTGGCTTTCATTTTTATTTAGAAGAACCACTAAAGCACAACATCAAATATTTCACTGAATGACAATATGAAGTTTTCTAGTCATTAGCTGACCTCAATTTAATTTTTCCCTCCTGCTTTAGTAAAATGAAGAGATTGTCAGAAGTATAACTTTGGATGCCTGAAAATATTTTAAATGCTTCACTCAGATGCAGAAACATTGATTTTCATAGATCCGATAATCTGCTAAAGAGTACTTCTTTGTCATTTGACAGAGAATATAGCTTAATTTTATAACCATCCTGTGTGATCCACATCAGTCATGTTACTCAGACTTATTTTATTGTGCCAAGCATTTAGAAGATGAAGGTCACTGCTGTTTCTGTGAGACACAAAGTCCTTGATTCATGGCTTAGAAACATCAGGATTTTATTTGTTGCAATGTATTGTTTGCTGTCTTTAGACTATTCACAACAGTATCTTTGGTTTATATTGAGGTGGGCATCTTAAATGATAATTTTTATCAGTGGACCAGCCAACTGTGAGAATGTCACAAGTCTATTGTCATTTATCTAATTGCTTTAAAAATATCTACATATATACAACTTGATTTTGGTGTTTCCTTACAGGAGGAAAAGGTACTATTGAAAGGGGATGAAGGGAGAATAGAAAGGAAAAAAAATGGTGTTCTTGTCTGCCTTTCATTAAAGATTGAAACTTTTCTTAATATGATTCTCATTGGAGCAATAAAATAATTTACATCTTTAAGACTTTTTGTAACACTTCTCTTCAGACCATCTATGCTTAATTGTCATGTACTTTAAAACAATAAGATTTCTCTGTTACGTAGGAGACTGTATAATGCAAATTGGTTAATTAATTCATGGTAATAAGCTTTATAATGATATTACAGTGACTTCTATGTGCCACAGTTTCTAGTTGAAAGGATGATTGGAAACAGTTGTATTTTTAGCAAACCTGTTCCTTTAGTCTCAGATGCTCCTACCCTAATTTCCTTCAAGGAAAAGACAACCTAATCTTTCATCCAGGCCCACTTTTAAAATATTTCCTTAAGGAAGTCTTTCCCAAAGTTTCACAGTTAAATTCTGTGAATATGAAATCATTTCCTTTTCTGAATAGGGCATATTTTGTACTCTTATTGAAAACTTTTCAAGAGCAGGGACTCTAATTTTGTGTTCCATTCATCTTCATATTCACAATCTAAACACAGCATCCACTTCATGGAAGAGTCTCGATAAAACAAATTAATTTAAACATCTTGAGAGCAATAGTAAAATACATATATATATCAAAAAATTAAAAAATAATAATAATGGTCACAATGAGACATTATTGAAATAAATACATTCCCTAATAAAACAATTTTATATCATCCCAGTCTTTTTGCCCTTTTGCAATACTTTATGAAGCCTCAAATCAAGAATCCCCATGACCTCACCTCACAATTCGGAGCATTCAATTTTCTGATAACTCTTGGATGTATTTATGATGCTGTACTTATGAGTGGTTTACTAAATTGGGTGAGTTATAACTTATTGACTTTGTACACAAGAGCAATTCAGTATGATTTCAACTGTCTTTAAAAACAATAAAATTCTTGATTAGTGTAACTACATCACGCCTTGAGATCCAAATCCTGTTTTGTTTGTTTGTTTTGAAAAAATACATTGACCATCCTACGTCCTCTTCCTTTTTATGTATATTTTAAATTCAGCTTGATAGCTTCCATAAAGAAGCTATTGGGGCAGCTTTTACTGGGAATTCATTGGATCTATTCATCTATTTAGAAAAAATGATTGTCTTAAAAATCAGTGATCATGATGTATCTCCCCATGTACCTATTACAATTTCTTGCAACAGTACTTTCTAGTTTTCTTTGTACAAGTCTTGCATGTATTTCATGTTATGTATACCTGATATTTTATGGCATCAGCAACCATTGCAAATTAAAACTACAATTTAAAATTTATTGCAATTGTTACTAAAATACAGAAATATAATTGAATTTTGTATATTCATATGTAACCTTACTGAATATTGATTCTAGTGTCTCTTTTTTGTGGAAAGTATAGTATTTTCTTTGTATAATTTCTATATTCAGACAGAATTTTCTGTGTATAAAAGGATGCAAAAATTATTGTCTGTGAATAAAGAGATTTTTTACTTATTTTTCCCCAATATGCATACATTTTATTTCCTTCTTTTGTCTTTATCATTCTGGAAGATTATTCAGTATTTATTGGGAAATAAAAAGCAAGAGAGTGAATATCCTAAACTTATTCCTGGCAAAATAAGATGTTAGTTTTGTTTTATTGTAGATGTTGTCAATCAGGTTTAGGAAGTTCCTATCCATTTTAGTGTTCTATCATTTTGATCAGAAATGAGTATTAAATTTTGTCAAATTATTTTTTGCATTGCTGAGATCACCAAACAATTTTTTCCATTATTCTGTCAGTATGAATTACATTGATTTTTAAATGCTTAACCAACTTTGCATTCCTTACCTAATGTCCACTTAGTCATAATATGGCATTCTTTTTGTATATCAGTGAATTAGATTTCTTGCTATCTACTTAAGGAAATGTATATCTTTGTTCATGAAGAATTTTGATATGTAATCTTCTTATGCTTTTTAATATCTGGCCTGGTCTGATGGGGTTTTCTGTTCTCATAAAATATATGCTTTCTTTTCCTCTATTTTCTGAGTCTAAATAAAATAGAACGTTTTTCTTTCTTAAATATTTGCTAGAATTTGCCTGTAAAACCACATGATCCTGGAGTTTTCCTTATGGAAAGATTTCAGTTACAATTTTTTTCATGTATATGTGACTATTCAGATTATCTGCTTGTTTTTTAGATGAGTGCATGTCTTTCAAAGAATTTGACCATTTCATTTGTTTGAAATGAACTGGTATAAAGATATTCAACATTTTATGAATGCCAATAGGCTCTATAAAATAACCCTCCTTTCATTCCTGATACAGTTAATTTGTGTCTTGATCGTCTAACTAGAGATTCTCTAATCTTATCGGTATTTAAAAAAACAAGCTTTAGATTTCATTAGTGTTTATCCATTTCCGTTTCTTTGAATATTTACATATTTTTCTGCTAGCTTAATTGTTATTCTTTTTCTTACTTCTAAGATGGAAGATTTGTTCATAAATTTTAGACCCTTATGGTGTTCTTTTTTAACATGCAGTAAAGTTAAAAATATCTTCCTAATCAGTGCTTTAGCGGAATCTCATAAATTTGATGTTTTGTCTTCATTCAGTTAATAATACAGTCTAATTTCCTTTTGAATGCCTTCTTGACCTATAGGCTATTTAGGAATATTTTAGAAAACTTCCCAGTATATTCCTTACTGATTTCTAATTCATTTCCTTATGATCATGGAGCATCATGTGTATGATTACAGCAATTTCAAATGTACTGAGATTGAATTTATGGTGAACTTATAGTCTATCTTAATGAATGTTTCATATACTCTTAAAAACAATTTATAGCATGTTTTTGTTGTTTGAAGTGCTCTATACACGTCACGTCATTTGTTTCACATTAATTTTCAAACTTGCTCTATCCCTATTGATTTTCATCTGCTTTTCCTATCATTTACTGAGAGAATAATATTAAAATTCCATTTTTAAATAATGACTTATTTCTCTTTTCTCATTCTAGTAGCTCTGTTTAGTTCTTTTCAACCTGTTTTGTATAGGATGACACGTTGCTCATCGATTACAAAGAAGGAAGAGATTTTTGGTATATATTTAGTATGTCTCTATGATACCTTGTAGTGTAAAATGCATGAAATCAGTAATTGTACTATGTTTATCATGAGTATTAAAAATGAGTAACTTATACAAAGCGTTTCAAGCACTTTCTGGTAACCCAGGAATAAAGTAATTTAAAACTAAGTATTACAAATCATTGCTAAATATATTGTAAATACTACTCATTTCTCAATATCCCCTTTCCCCCTACTGCTTTAGAAATGTATTTATACTGGCTTGATGAGACATATATATGTAATCAAAACTATAGCTATCATTATCATTTCACAGATACTTTTTGAGGAACTGAGACCAGGATAGTGAAAAATGTGGAATCCAACATACCTCAGACATAGAGAAAATATAGATCAATGTAGTAGGAATCATATATCTAGGAACAAATTGTAAAAGCAAATCAAGATAGATTAAGTAAATGCAACATAGGAAGAAATATTTTTTCAGCTGAATATATGTAAATAAGTATGCATATAAATAAGTAGTACAAGGGCAGAGACCAGTCAAATTTAAATTATTAAAGTTAGAATTCAAAAGAGGAGCAAAATTTGTGACATTGTCTCTGTATCAGTGTCTTTCAAAGATTTCTACACAAGGAGTCCTTTGAGTTTCTTTCATTCTGAAGGCACTTCAGTGCAGATGTTTCTACCTGAGGACTTAAAATCACTGAGTGCAGCTTTGAGAACAGTTATATCATAAGCCATCAATCAAAATTGGGGACTTTTTCTTTACATATTGTCTCATCTTTTAAATGCCTCATACCACTCTAGCTGCCTGAATTTTCTAAACACGATGATTCACCCCTCTACAATATTCTCTATTATCTATAACTTCTTCAAAGCTCTGGAGATAGTCTTAGTACATTGATTTCTTCCTTTAACTAAATCAATACTAATGGAAAATAAATATAGACTATCATTATATTATATATTAATTAAGCACAGGATCATCCTCTGCTTTATATTCATAATTATTATTAAACAAAAGAAACTAATCATGGTATATTTTTCAAGTCATTGAACATATATTCTATCACTTATTTATCATTGACTACTCATATAAAATAATTGCAGTGATATTTGGTGTTTTAGTTTTTTATTTTTATTTTTTACTACCATCTTATCTTAGCAGTAGTGTATTTTAAGTTACATCACCAAGAGCTATGTTTGATTACTTGATTTCACTAGAGTGAATCCTAGAGGATTGCCTGTTTGAATCGTCAGCTCAACTTATGCTATTGGAAAAATGTATGCTTTTGAAGAGATGTCTAATTTTTAGCTGTCAAGGGTGCTTGGTACTCTGTTTGGGAAGTGCTTCTTAGTGGACATGCATATGAGGTATCAGCAATGAACAGAAAGTCATTTATAAATATCTGTTACCCCGCAAACGGTTTGTGCCCATTGCCCATAAGAACTAATATACAGCACTGTGTTTTAAGTAAAGAAAGAGCAAATCAAGAAAAAATATCAAGATGTTAGGAGAATAGAAATTCTCAGATCTGATTCCCTGATTGGGTGTTGGGGTGAGAATGTAAAGGGGTGGGGACTAGAGGAAAACAAAAAAATTCCATTTTGCCATTTTAGTTAGTACATGTTCAGACAAAGAGGCATCAGGACAGGGTATTTGTGACTGAGGGACTCTTCCCTTCTGAATACATGCCAGGTCATTGCCTTAGAAATTTGTTTCCTAGGCAGTGATTTTTGTCCCAGGGGATAGTAGCTCATTGGGAACGGTCTCTGGTAGTGTATACCCAGGACAGGACGCCTATAATTGCTGTGTCTGTAAAAATAGTCTCAGAACTCTTGAAAACAAGATTCTTATGAAGTAGGCAAAGTGAATTTTCTTTAAACATAAAGTTAAAGCAGTTTGTTTACATTAACTATATTGAGACTCAGATATAAAGCATAATTCTAGCATGCCTTGGTGCCTTAGCAGTTAAGTCCAGACTCCAGTTAAAGCAGTCTACAAATATCCCAAGGACCCCAGTTGCATGTGAGCTGAGGTCGAAACAACCAAAATGAACAACTAATTAAAGTACTTCCTCCTCCTCTCTGAAGGCGAACCTGCTCGCCTTCATCCTTGCCTGCACCTTTTGATTAAAAAAAAAGTATGCTGCAGTTAAACATAATTAATTATTGCATTGATTAGATCCAGCTCAACTAAACTAATTTAATGATTATGTTGATTATAGTTGACTCAGTTCTCTTTTCGTCTCTAGTAGAAAACCCAAACCAATCTGATCAGGGAATAATTAGAAAATTGAGAAAAATAAGTTTGCATTTTATCAAATGATTTATATATCTGTATGCTAGGAATATGCTCTCATATTCACATGATAGAAAGATGTATCCTTCAAAAAAGACTTAAAAATCATCATTACAAAGTTATTAGTCATTCATGTAATAAAAATAGATGGGTTTGCTTTAAGGGACATCACAGAATGGTCCTAATGTTCAAAGTTCTTAAAGCAAAATAAATAACTGCACATTAAAATGAAAGGCTTAAAAACTGAATGTATTAAGAAAATGTAAAAAAAACAAAACAAAATAATACCTACCCAGTGGAAGAAAAGTAAGAGTAAAGAAAACACTGAACAATTTCTAAAGCATGACCAGCAAAACTTTGGACAGGTGAGGACTCAACTATGAAATGAAGGAAAAACATATTCATGTGCTTAACAAGTAAACATTTTTTGTTTGTGATTTTGAAAGAAAAAATGGTATTAATGAGTTAATTATAAATTCCTTGACTTTTAAGGATTATCTAACCAAAATGTGTAACAATATTATATATTGTATTCTTCGTGTTGCGCTGTTTTCATATCCATGTATATATTTAAGTATTTCATTTGCAGAATGTGGGCTTCAGGAGAAAGAGTGAGTTATCACTAAAGTGGCTTTTTCCTTTCTTTTAGAGCTGGGATATATTTCTGAGATGTCAGTTGGCCCATGTTTTCTGAGCAATTTCATGGAAAATGGATTACTCCTTATAAACACAGAGCAACATATATGTAATTGTTCAAAGGCATTTATTGAGAGCTAGTGACAGAATAAGAAATTTCAGAGGAGTCTGGGTGAAATTTTTTAATGAGATTGCACAAACCTGAACTAAGAATCTTACATCTTGGTTATCAGCTGGGTTAGGGCAGTTACTTAGAGTAAAATGCGCAAAGGAGGTCTGAGGCCTGAACTCTATTGATAGGGCAGGAATCAAGGGGTTTGCAATTATAGGTGGATGAACCATGCAGAGCTTTAGGCTTTGAGGTGAAAGATAGAGTATAAGGGTTACAAGTCATGATCTTGGATATAAGGAACTTGATCAGAAGCAGAAGATCTTGAAAGCAAATAGAAGTTCAGTGTATCAGTTTGGAGTGTTGTTTCTAGGTCAGGAAAAGTTCCAAAGTGCTAATGCTTACTGTGTTGCTTTATTTTTGGTCTAAGACCCTTTTTTCCACCTGGTTGGAATTTATTCTGGGAAGAAGGTGCTAGGAAGGAGAAAGGAAAAAAATGGGAAAACCAGGCTGAATCATTATCTGTGCTTTATGGTAAGGCAGAGGAGGTACTAGGCAAGAGGTGAGAATGCAGGTGATACATTAGAGCATCTTGGGTTAACTTATTTCCTTCCCTTCTTAGTCAGCCTATATGTTATGACTGGATGTGTATTTAGAATGTGTCATTCTCCCAAATCTGTTCTGACTTATGATGGTCTATCACAAGTCAAGGCTGAGAAGCACTGTTGGTCCACACCACACTTTTTTGAAACCTAATTTTTATTAAAGTGCTAACCTGTGAAACTTCTGTTTTTCTTCTAATGATTAAAATCCTTCGCTGAGTAGTAGCATCACCTAGAGAGTTCTGAAAATACCACTGTCCAGTACTAAGCCTAGAAATTAAGATTTAATTCATCTGGGGAGAAGACTAGGTGAAGTTATTTTTTTTTTAAATCCCTTTTAATTTTGGCATGTTGTCAGAGACTATCATCCTGGGTTGGAGTGTCTATACAGACTCTTAAGAGAATCTAGCAGGAAAGAGTTTATCAGAGTATTTTGTCGTTTTCTTGAGAAGAGGTAAAGTCACATTGAAAGAAGAGTGTGGGGTAGGGTAAAAGGATGTTGTAAATTCAAGGTATTGATTCATAAATGTTGTTCTTGAGTTCCTCTAGATGACAAGAAACATTAGAAATCAGATGTAAAAGATGCCATTCTAACATCAAACTTTTGCTCTTGCAAATTATGTCTCTGGCCTTTAGATCTGGGTCGGATAACATCAAAATCATTTTTAGCCATTGTACCTTCTCTTTCATGGTTGGGATTTTTTCTAACATCAAGATCAAGTCTATAGAAACTTTAGTCGATGAAGTCCAAGTTACCAAATCAATCCCCAAGAGTTATTATTCTGATTTAGCACATCTAAATTTGACAGATAAAACACACACAAAGTTGCTGAGTTTCTTCAAGTATATTTTAGAACTGAGTGTGTTATTTGGGAAGACATCCATGACATACTTTATAATGAATGATCCTACCTGTTCCATAATTAAATATTACAGTACTGATTGAGATATTAAAGTTATAAAATTTAGGAACTCTTTGAAATGTAGCAGGTTAAGGGGGTCTCTCTTTAAAATTACTTATGATTTGATTATTTATATTTATTTTTGGCATGCACATTTCCATATTCACTGAAAGCATTCTATTAAGTGCAAATTATTATAGACAAAAGGGAGAAGCAGTGTTTTCCTAATTCTTGCTGCCTAAAAATTTGTCTATAACCAGAAATACTGCATCACCTGGGAGCAAAATCTCCAAACCTACCCGGTGATTTCTATGCAACTGAAATTTGAGACTCACTTCTCCAGGTCATAAGGTGTTTCCTGGTCTGATACATCTTGTCATCATCAGTGGAAAGGCATATTCCTTAATACATCTTAAGAAGATTTACTGGGCAAAGTGAACCAGGCAGTTTTTTTCTTGGTTCAGTCATTCACTTAACATGTGGTCTTTGGCAATGCACTTGACTGTTCTTCATGTAATTCTTCATTTGTAAATGAAAAAGTTGAAATATACCTTATGAATCTACCATTCCATAGATCACCAATAAAATCCATTTTAAAGAGGAGAAAATGGCATTATTTAATGTGGAGAATATTGAAGAGGGGTCCTGATAAAAAGCTTGTGATTCAGCACTTAGGAGATTTTGTTCCTTCCAGTACCATATCAGTGTGCCCAGCAACTAACAAATAGAACTTTTGTGACAATAAAAGAGATACAAGAGATATGTATGGTCACACAATCATAAGCCCCTAAAATACATTCACAAACACTCACACAAACACTTTTTCCAATGACAAAGGCAAATGAAGACCCAGTAACAGCCCACTTATTCTTGCACTATAAGAGCTAGCATTTTAAAAACACATTATAGATTCAGCATATGTACATGCATTTATTCATGTGCTTTAAATGGTTGGGAGCTCATCAAGTGTTCGCTTCTAAATCTAATGTATCGACTTGAAAGTTTTAAGTTCAAGAAGAGTGGCTATAAAAATAATCCAGTAGTCCTTATGTTCAGGTCTTGGTTTCTTTTCCATTTGGGAATACTTGGAATAGCGAACAATTAACTCTTTTTTTACAAAAAGTTTGCCAGGGGTCATACTGAGATGTTTTCCCTTTGCTGACTCAGACCTTATCCGTGGTATATATGCTTATCCAGGGGAAGGAAGCCTGGAGTGAGGGTGCTCAGATGTGTAGGAAACATCCAGTTTAATCTGTTACATCATGGAAATGTTCAGAGAGGTGGGAAATGCAATCAACAACCACACTTCTACCATTAGTAAATGATCAGGACTGCCCATAATCATTATACCTCAGGAAATTCAAAAGTTGCTTTTTAAGTAACTTAGAAAGCAAAACAGTGGTTCCAACCATAGTTTGGATACTGTGTAAAAACTGCCAATTTCAAGTTAATTTATAAAAGCAAAAAAATTGGAAATATCCCATATGTTCAAAATAGAAAAGTTTAAAATAAGTTATACACAAGATGAAAGAGTACACAGTCAGTCAAAAGATCTATTGAAGACATTTTAGTGATAGAAAAATGCTCAAAGATATTGTTTGTCTTCATCATTGTTTAAAGCACTATATACAATGTACCATATCAGAAAACTAACCTCTTCTTTTAAATTAGTTGTCTCCACTACAAACAACCACTGTAGCATTTAAAAAAACAACAACACATTTTAGTCTTTATCACCAGCAGGTTGAATGTAATTCACATGGGAACTGCAATTTTAATCAGACATTTACTCTAGCTAATCATTACCAGAGTCTACTGTAATTGTCAGGTAATCCAAAGTGCGAAATCACTGGACAAGTATCAGTTTGTATTTCTAAAATTCACAGCAGATTTAATGTCAGTAAGCCATTTTAATGTCATAAAACTGAAAGAACTGGAAAGTTTAGCCAAATAAAGATGCTCAGGGAGTAGGAGGATTTCCAATAATAAAATGATGCAGTCTTATGAGACTGAAGATAAAGAGAAATAACAAGGATTGATGGGTTTCCCATTGGACATTTACTGCCTGGATAGCTAATAGAGCCAAAAGGGATCATACCTGCATCCTACCAGGCTCCTTGGCTTTTTTTTTTTTTTTTAAATACTTGCACATTAGGAGAGTTAGGAAGTTATAGGACAGTATTGAGCTACAGCGTCTCTGGCAACCTGTATTAAGTTTCCCTAATACAAGTGCACTTAATATAACAGGCAGGCGTTCTTTGATATTTAACTTTGATTCTAAGGGAATTGTCTTTCTTCTTTTATTACTTTAGAACAAATTTTTCAAATAGATTGCATTCAATATCTGTTTAGATCAAAAGATTACACCTAAATTATTAGAGGATTTTGAAGTTTTAATGAATTAAATTCATTCATTCATACATTCTTAAGAAATGACAAGCAGTAACATTGCCCTCTCTATTTTGGGGGTTGTGGGGGTATCAGTTAGGATGCTACTCAATACTGCAATCCCAATTAAATCACTAACATTATGAAATACAAAATTTGAGCATAAGCTACAGCTCTTGTTGGGAAGTTAAAACCATAAAGATACATTAAATCTCATTAAGTAATTATAACACAACCAACTCAATAGTTCTGGAACAAAGAGAAGGGTATAGAAGTCAATCTTTCTCCTTTTCTTTATCTGCCATTTGAGGATATCCACAATGTCCAGAGTTTATGTAATGATTTGATTGGTAGGCTCTTCTGAAAAGGTGTATGTTGGAGATTGTATAGATAACAACTATTTGATGCACAGAACCCAACGAGGAAGCATTTCTCATATTCTATGTAGGTGTTAAAAGTGGGATTCATAGCAAGTAATGAATAGCATAAGGCCCCATATAACATCACAGAGTCTTAACATGGCACAATGGCAGAACTGTGCAAACCTATCTAGTGTCATAAGGACTGTTAATACATGAATTTTTTGCAAACAACATTATTCTCGCTTCTCACCAAATGAATGTGCAAATTAGTCAAAATGAAGTCTTACCACATATACTGTATGTATAATATTTCCACATACACTTTTTCTTTTCCCTATGGTGAACATTTCTCTCTAGACAAAATAATGAGAAATAAGATATCTTTCCTGCTTACTTTACCTTCCCCAGTATCAAGCTCTCACTTAATTTAAGGTGTTATTTTTAAATAAAGTGGTAGAAAATTTCTTGCTTGATTTTTATCTCTTTTCCCAAATATCACTTCCTATACCGTTTCTTCCAAATTAGCTTGTATTCCAAAATAGTGTGTATGCATTGTAACTATGCAATATCATATATGCATATATGCAATCTCCTAAACAATTGTTTTCCTTAATCATTTATTTCCTAGTCCCTAGTGACTTAAATATACATTGCTATTTCCCACTTGATCATTATTCCTATTTATGAGTCTTTGTTATTGGAAGTTTCTATATTCTAATTCTCATGATGAGTATTAATTTTACTCGTTCTTTCTACTTTTTTTTAAATAATTTAGTCTCCCTGAATCCATGGGCATCAGTATCTACTCCCCTTTAAATTCTATTATTCATTTCTCTACAATCTTCTTTATGTACTACCTCTCCTTTTTAAGAAAAATTTTTCTCTATTAACAATAAATTTTGTGCAAACTGTTTACTTGGTAGCATGTTATGCAGACATTCTGCAGATTCTAGTAGCTTGTTTGGTCTGATTATCTCCTACTATAATAACTTATTGCCTCTGTTCCAAGACTAAAACTGACCATTGTATTTAACCATGAAGAGGTTATCAAAGAAAGTCATTCTGCTAGTGTTACTGAGACAGAAACAGTACCATTGCATTGAAATAAGAGGTGAGCAAACAAAACTTGGCAAGTAGAAACAGACATATAGAGGAAAGAGACATAGAATTGGAAAGAGGAGAGGATGAGGAACTGAAGGGGGAGGGATGAAGGAGAAGAGAGAGGGGAAGAGAGGAAAGAAATATTTAAATCTAGTTGGCTAGGATTCAATTTAGAACAAAAGATTGAAATTATAGGAGTCAGACTTCGCTTTCCCCTGAGATATAGAAAAATTGAACAAGTATTTCTTTTACCTTCACAAATGAAAAATGGGATAAACTATAAAACCACAACTATCAGAAAGCTGACGTCACAGACAATCAAGAGGTTGAATCCAAGGAAGATCAGTTCTTTCTTCCTCCACGGAGGATGACATGCACAGGATGCCTTGCCTGTAGTTTTTGGTTTGTTGTTTTCTCTATTGAATTTTTATCTTCAATGGCATTGATTTCTACTCTTAATTCCCCGCTCCCCTAATTTTCATTATTGTTTCCTTCTTCCTTTGGTTTTTATTTTCTCTTTGTTTTCCAGTTTCCTAATATCAGAGCTTAAATGATTTTAGATCCTTCTTTCCTAATGTATGGATCCGATGACATAAATTTCCTTCTAATCACTATTTTTGCTACATTCAACAAATTTTAATGACTTGTATTTTCAGTTTAAATTGTGAAACGTTTTTAGTTTTTCTTGACACTTTTTTCATCTATGTGTTTAGAAGTATGCTGATGAATCTCCAAATATTTTGAGCCTTACCGGTTATCTTTCTGTCATTAATGCAATATTATCTACAACTGGTCTTGGTATGATCTCTAGTATTTATAATTTGCTGATTTATTTTCTGACTCAAATTAAGGTCTATCTTGTGAATTCCCATGTGATATTGAAGAGAATATATGTCCTTCTGATGTTGGAAAAAGTGTTCTATAAACTGATGGATAATACAACACGACCATATTCCTCACTGATTTCCTCCCTGTTGGGTGTGTCACTCTATGATAGAAGAGTAGTGGGGTCGCCAATTGTAATCATGGATTTATCTACCTCTCCTTGTAGTTCTATCGCAATTTTTGTTTCATATTTTTATATTCTTTAGTTCGGCACATATGCATTAACAAATATTATATATTCTTGGAGAATTTATCCTTTCATCACTATGTAATGCTTGTCTTTATCACCAATAATATTTCCTGGTCTGAACTCTGTCTTCTCTGAAATTCTTAGAGGTACTTCAGTTTTATTTTGATAAGTGTTAACCTAGTATATTTTTTTTCATCCTTTTACATTTGATCCATTTGTATCTTTATATTTGAATTGCTTTCTTTTTGTACACAACATCCAGTTGTCTAATTTTTGTTTCTTTGTTTATCCATTTTACCTCTATCTTTCAATTGGTGCAGTTAATTAATTTACCGCAATTTTTGAAATAGCTGGATTAATACCTATCACATGACACTTCTATTTATTAACCTTGTTCATTCTTTTCTTTTTTGTTTTCTAGTCTTTTCCTGAATTCTCTAGTTTTAATTGAATATTCTGTGATTCCATTTTTTCTTCTCTTAGCATACAAATTGCATTTAATTTTTAAAATTATTTTAGTGGTTACCCTAGATTTTCAATACACATAGACAACTAATATAAGACCACTTTCAAAACCAATATACTGTCTCATGGATACTGCAGATAGCTTGTAACAGAGTATTCCTTATTTTTCCCTCCTATTCTATGTTAGATTCCTTTCATTCTTTTCACTTATCCATATGCTATAATGATCCAAAACATATTGCTATTATTTTGAAGAAATTTTACCTGTTAGATTGAGTAGAAAAAGGTGAAGATTTTATCTTCTTTTCTTCTTTAATTATATATTTGTGTATATATGTGTGTGTGTGTGTGTGTGTGTGTGTGTGTGTGTATATATATATATATATATATATGAATTTCTGAATTTCTGACCAGTGTCATTTTCTTTCTTTTTGATTAATGTGTTTAAACAGCTCTGAAAAGGCTGGTCTATACAATGTTTTGTTTCCTTAAATGAAAGGTACAGGCAGGAATGAAGGTGAGTAGGCAGGCAGGAAGAGAGAGGTGGAAGAAACACTTTATTTATTTAGTTTTTTTGTTACTGACATCGGTTGTTCCCCCTTGGATCCAGGTTTTGAACCTGGGACTTTGGGATGTATGTGGGACTGCTTCCAGGTGTACTAGACTTCTAAGCCACGACGAGGGTGTGCCCATACTCAATTTTTTCTTGAAGATAAATGTTTATTTTTCCTTTACTTTTGAAGGATATTTTCACTATGAACAGAATTTCAGGTGAGTTTTGTTTGTTTGTTTTTACACTTAAATATATTTTCTTCTTGCTTGCATAATTTCTCACAATTCTCATGTTGTTGGAATTCTTATTCTTATTACTCTATAGGTAAGGTATTTTCCCAACCCCTCTTCTTTCTCTTTGTCTTTGATTTACAGTGGTTTGAACATGATGTATCTGAGTGTAGATTATATGGTATTTTTCCTGCCTGGTGTTTCCTGAGCTTCTTATATTTGTGATTTGGTAGCTATCAATAATTTTGGAAATTATTATTATTTCAATTATTTCTTCTGTTACTTTCATTTTTTCTTCTCTTCTGGTAGCCCCATTGCATATATGTTACACTTAAAAATTATCCCACAGTTTTTTGATATTCTGTTCTATAATTTTCATTCCTTTTTTCTTTTTCTTTTTCAGTTTGGTAACTTTCTACTGACATTTTTTCAAGTTCACCAAGTGCTACATAGGTTGCTTCTAGCTACTGAACAGCCTATTGAAGATATATTCATTTTGTTAGTGTTTTTTATTTCTAGCATTTCCTTTTGACTCTTTCTTAGAGTTCCCATCTCTCTGCTTATAGTACCCATCTTCTCTTGCAAGGTGTCCATTATTTCCATTAAAGCACTTAGCATGTTAATCATGGTATTTTCAATGACCAGTGTAATACTTCTAAAATCTTTGCCACATCTAAGTCTTACTCTTTATTTCTTCAGACTATGGTTTTTGACTTTTTTGCATTTGTTTTCCTTTATTCTTAAAAGCCAGATATGATGTTGTGTGGTAGAAGGAAGTGAACAAAGCAATAGATCTTTCACTTGAGGTTTATGATGATGTGAGTAGAGTTACATGCTGTGTTTACTGTTAGCTGTAGCTGTGTGTCTCAGATAATATAATTTCTTCTGTTGTTCTTATTTTTGTCTTCTCTTTTACCCTTGGATTTTCTTGGAGCTGCCTTAACTAGCATCTGAGACAGCAGTCTTTTTAATGGTGATCCCCTGTTACCATAGAGGAGCCCTATTGATGTGCTGGTAGAACAGAGATGGGAGGTTGTTCTAAAATCCTATATCTTGACTCAGTCTTCAGTGAGCCTGTTTCCTTTGGCCACAACTGTCATAGAGCTTCCCAGGTCCTCTTCCTTGGTAAAGTAGTAGTTTAGCGACCCAGAATTGGGTGTTTCCTTTATTCAAGGTCAAGTATGCTCTGATAAATTCAGAATAGGCTAGGTTCTGGTAAAATAGTTTTTTTCTGAGCAGATTTTTCTTAAGGAGAGCAGAATATTCAAGGTATGTTCCAAAAAATGTTTACTTTGCTTCTCTCAATGCCAGTGGTACAATTGCTTTCCTAGTTGCTATTGTTTTTTGATTTTCATTCTGAAAATAGACTGGAGATCTCGGTGGTTAAGACTCCAGGACATGCGAGGACCCTCCCTCACCAAGAGTACTCTCCTTCCGAAGTTTTTGACTCTCAAGCTCATGACAGGAGTCTCTGGCAAATTGTCAGTTATAGATGAAGTTCCCATCAGGGTAGCTCCATCTACACTCACTCCTGGACTTTTGATTTCATTAAACTGTGATTCTAGCGGTCCACTTTTCTTTCCAGTTTTAATGACAATGGCTTGTCCTCTGAAGAAACTAAGAAAAGTTGCTGATTTCCAGCACGCGCGCGTTCTCTCTCTCTCTCTCTCTCTCTCTCTCTCTCTCTCTCTCTCTCTCTCTCTCTCTCTCTCTCTCTCTCTCTCTCTCTCTCTCTCTCTCTCTCTCTCTCTCTCTCTCTCTCTCTCTCTCTCTCTCTCTCTCTCTCTCTCTCCTCTCTCCTCTCTCTCTCTCTTCACATGAAGATGGTATTGGTGAATTTAAAGCACTTTGTATGTTGGATCAATAGCCAGTAGTTTAGAGTTGAAGTTTTTGAGCTAAATGAGAATAATATATTACAATAATATTATTTTGCAAATAAGACTATAATGCTAATTGCTTAAATAACTTCCTAAAGTCACAGTTTAGTGATTTTCTTCACCAATTTTTTAACTCGTGTCTCCTATCTTCTAGCCTCATGTCTTGTCTCTTATTCTACCATGCAGTCACTTCAAGGATATTCTTCTCAGTTTCACTTCTACTTCCCCTCTTTATTGAATATCTCTCATCAGATTGTGAAAGATCATTTCTCTCCTATGTGGAAACAAATATTTGCACATGGTTACTATCCCAACTCTTGCCTAATCTTCTAGCCTTCCTTTAAAAATAAACACTATTCCAAATGGCTGGAAGTTATATCAGTGTTGATGTACGTACAATTCATGGGTTTGTAAGAGGCACTCCATCGGAGGTAGGGAGAAACTACTGAAGTTACAAATAGGATTTATTTTTAATCACAATTTTACTAAATATATTCTGATTGTTATTTCTATTGTATACTATTCATGAAAAATAAATATATGTATAGGACACAGACTGATGAGAAACACAAAACAAGAATTTGAAAACTGTTGTAAATGATTCCTAAGTTTGTGTGGAGAAAATATTGTTTGAATATGTAATTATCAGCATATCCCCAGGGACTCATGTGATCATTTTCTTATTAAAATACGTACGTCTACAGACACATTAATGGTTAGATGTGAATTGAGTGTATTTTGTCCATTATCTCTCATACTACCTCAAGGACTTTTTCTGTGTGGTTATTATCACCACATTTATGCCATCTATTTGCAAGTTTTTCTGTGTCTCAATATTTTATAAATGTGTCAATTCCTAGGAGTTCCACTGATAATAAGATTCTATGCAAGGCAGAAGAAGGAGATAAATAACAGCTCATTCACTGCATGGGTTCATTTGAGTACAAACACTTCCAGTCTTACCAAATGTTTTCTTTTATATCATCTCCAGTAGTCCCAAAGGTGACCTGTCCAATTTGTGATAATTTATATAAATGTTTCTTCAGGTTGCACAAATTAAAATAAAAACCACTGAAAAGTGCATTTGTACTTCTGACAAAAATAGTGAATGTCTGTGAAAGGACATAGACTCTTGGTTCTCATATTAATTTGATTCTATGAGACATTAAGCGAATATTGTCGAAGTAGCCATTCCTACGTGAGAACATAATTTTAGAACTAATAAGAACTCTAAGGTTAATCTTAATGACTCTCTTTATTTTTAAGACAAAGAAATGAGTTCCACAGAGGTAGTTGGTGAGATTTAATTTCTAAGTAGAGTTAGACCAGCAAAGAACTTAGCTGTGATGGTTACATAGCTATGCATCAACTGAACCTGGTTATAGGGTGCCCAGATATGTGGTTAAACATATCTCTGTGTGTTTTCTGTGAGGATATTTTATTTGAGACTAGCTGTTGAACTGGTAGATTTGAACTGAGTAGCTGATTGCCCTCTAATGTGAGTGGAACTCCTTTAATCAGTTGAAGGCGCTAACAGGACGAACAGGCTGGTCTCCCTAAGATAGAGGGAAATTCTCAGCCCTCTGTGGGTTATGAGCTTTCATACTGAAGCAACATTGTGTGTTCTTTTAGATCCTGAATGTCTTAGAACTTGTCTGTCTCCATAACCACCACATGAACCAATTATTTCTCTCTCACTCTCTGTAAATTCTCCATATGCATGCTACTAAATTTGGACTTTGCTCTTACTAATTGCACCTAATGTTAATTTTGCTCATTAATCTAGCCTGTGAAGAAACTCAGAGAAATGGGAGGATTTTTTATCTCTGACCGCATCCCTGCTCATTGAAATTTCAAATTGACTGAGAAGTGTTACACACATAATCGAGAGTAAGTAAGTCCTGCACAGTCCTGTGAGACTATGAGCCCTCGGGGACTTCAGTAGGAAAGGAAGGGGGTGGTATAGCGTAATATAGGGAGCAATATTTATTATATCTCTATGACTGGCCTAAAAGAACACACATCTTTTCTTTAGAAGAAAGAAGCCCTCAGCTGTATTCTGAAACTTCAGGGTGACTGTCAGTATGCTAGTCATTTTGTGTTCATTTGTTTTTATTCGCTGATAAATTTAGAGCATACAGGAATGCCATGAGTAATTTTTCTCAACAAATTGTATATTGATTTACCTGACAAACAATAATCACAATTGTCATTCATTTTCAAACTAGGTATTTTATGATATGAATAAAACATTTATTTACATGCATACATTATATAGGTCTTGGTAGTTTATGTTTCAGAGTTTCTCTTCAATATGAGGATAATATTATTTTCAAGACCTATATCTGAATATTTTGGCAGTGTTTCACATATTATAATGCAACTACAGGAATAATATATATTTCAGAGTATAGTATCAATATCACATATAGTATAACCTATGCAACAATAGTGCCTATTCCAACTATTATTTAGCAATTTAATTTCAGATTTATTTTATGCAGTTTGCATTTTGAAGGTCATGTATACAGACACTCAAATCCAAAGCTGCATTTGGATTCCACTGTATCCTTCTTTGATAACAATTTTCAAATGAAATTTATTATTTATTATAATACTGACAAATCTATCTCAATAAAATAATTAAAGACCATGATCTTAGGATAAAATAGTTAAATACTTCATGATTTATTTTACAAGCATTCGTTAAAGAATACCAGAAGTCATCAGATTTCTCCATTGCTCTTCTGGGACGCTGGTCAAAGGATATTTTACTTTTCTCAACAAGAGAGATTTGGTGGTGTCAGTTTCATTTTAAAAATACAGGAATCAAAATGAACCCAGTTCTATTTATTCTCTCATTTGTGCTCAATGGTCATTATAGAGACTGAGTTAGAAAGTGTCCAAACATTTTGAAATTAGAGTTGGGGTTGATACATTAAGAGAGTTAATAGGTTTTTGCCAAATAAAGTCTCCCATCTGTTCCACTAGCAGAGGTAAATTGGAAAACGCACCCTTTTCTTCATATTTACTAGTGATGCCTTATTAATATATTTCTTATTGCACTGCACAGCTAACCAAGAGGGTAGAGTAAGGGTATTTGTGAACAAGTTTCAAATATAGATCTGGAGGCGGGGGTGAGAAGTGGGAGCAGGTTTAAGAGCCCAGCTCTGGTGAGGCAGCAATTTACTCTTCAACAGGCCAGGTTTTTGCTCAGGTTTAAGAGCCAGTTCAAACTGTTATTTCAAAAAAAGAATGAGCCATAGTTGCCATGGCAACTGACACACCACATGACATTGATATTTTTCCTCCTGAGCAGAAAAAAGCCCATTTTTAAAGCAACTGTCATACACCAAAAATGCTTTCTGATAAATTTACTGAAGTTTTAAACTGCTTCCCCAAGGTGGGGGGGTGGGGGGGGAGAGAGAGAGAGAGAGAGAGAGAGAGAGAGAGAGAGAGAGAGAGAGAGAGAGACTTTTAACAGGTCTATATTATGAGGAGTCGAATAAAAATTTCCAAGATTTTGTTTTATTGTTTGTAACATAATCTGAGCTTTTGAAAAAAGTATCGTATTTCATCATCATGTGGGCTTTGGTGAAATAAAGTCATCTCCTATTATTTGTGCTATACCAGAGAAGAGTGGATGGGTCAC
This sequence comes from Solenodon paradoxus, assembly GCA_004363575.1. Taxonomy (NCBI): domain Eukaryota; kingdom Metazoa; phylum Chordata; class Mammalia; order Eulipotyphla; family Solenodontidae; genus Solenodon; species Solenodon paradoxus. The sequence goes on from RJWH01000124.1 coordinate 211,168, forward strand.
TGTTTCTTAATAAAGTAATCAACTCTGGGCCATAACCTTCACCATATGACTGAATGATTACTTGAAAGTTTTCAAATGCTCTGATAATTAATTCTGCTTTGAACTAACTTCCTTCTTCCCTCCCTTCACCATTCCCTTCCTCCCTTCCTTCCTTCCTTTCAATCTTCATGTTACTAATATTGGGCATCTTATAACACCGATGCTTAAGGATCTTTTGTTTCCGGAATATTCCATTTCTTTCCTTATTTTGCTCATTTCTTAAAATTTGGTTGATTGGGTTAGCTTGTTTCTGTTTTCTTATTGATGTTGTTGATATTTGTCTTGCTTTTCATTGGCAATTGTGGAAGATAGATTCCATGATATGGTTTTAATTAGTCGTCTTAGCTTGAATGTCCCCACGCATCTTCATTTGTAACAGTCTAAAAAGGAGAGTGTCATGTTAAAAAGGTGCCCTGAAGCATCTTAATTTATACTTCAAGGTAGCTTGATCTCATCTATGATATGTTTCAGCTAGGATCATAGTTAAGTCTTTTTGTTTATTAGGACACATAACAGAAATAACATTTTTCATTAAAATTGTCTTCAATGCATTATAGTAGCTTACCAATCAGGATTTTATTTGTCTTTTGTTTAAAAAAAATTATGTAAGTCTTCTGAAATCTTTTCATGAGAGCGTTTTTCAGAATTTTTTTTTTTTTTTGGCTGTCTAATTCTTGTATTTGATATTATTTTCATTCAAATATAAGAAATAGAAATCAAAACTCATGCAGAGATAGGAGAATGTGTAGATTTTTCCTGTACAAACCATTCAGAGAAAGTAAAACATAATTTTCTTCCTTTTTAGGATAATCTTTCATATTATTTTCCCTTTACTTTGCTGTTTGAATTTATTGAAACTGTTTTGAGTAGAACCCTTAACATTTTACTAGAGGACACATTCCTATATTATTTCTAGAGAAATGGGCAAGAGGTTCTAACAGCTTAGCACTCTCCTTCCCTCAACCCAGTAGGATATTGTTAGGGTTTTTTCTCTAGTTACAAATGCTAAGGAAGTTAGTGGTAATTTTAGAAAAGTTAACAGCATGTGAAGGTGTCAGTGTTCTTAGTAGCAATTTTGATTGAAAGAGAATATATGCTGAGATTTGAACCTACTCAAACTTCGGGGGAGGCAAGATTAGAATGAAGCACAGTTCATGCAGGGGGAAGGTCTGGGTAATGAGAGAATGGCAATTTATTTTTCGACTCAGTAAGTCTTCTAAAAACTTTAAAAGCAGGGTCAAGTAAGCTTTTTAACCTCAAAGAATTCATCCAAAGTGATTCTTGAACTTTTCAGTTTAATGAGACTGGAAAAACTGGGCCAGGTGGTTATCTGCAGAAATAATAGACCATCAGAGATCACGAAAAATAAGTATATTATCCTAAGGAATAGACAACTGATTGTAAAGTAAGGGAAAAAAGTCACTAAATTGGATGTGAAAGAGCTGCTTCTATAAGATATACTTAGAGGCTTAAAATTAACAGATTTTTAAAAAATACAATTTGAATAAGATAAAACAAATTTATTTCTGATTCTTAGGGAAGGTTGTGAGAGCGCTGACATCTCACAAACATATAATGCCCCTGCACAGGGAACAGTCACCTAGCAGCGATACCACAGAGATTCAGACACTGAACTGGCTACAGGTCTGAACCTTTGGATGGATGAATAACCCAGTGGTGGTGAAGTTTTGCTGTCCTAGTGTGTATGGACTGAATATTCATCCCAATGCTGAATTCATATGTTAAAATCCTAATCTCTAATCCTCAAAGGGATGGCATTAGGGGGCAGGGCCTTTGGACCTCATTTAAATATAAATTTAAATATAAATGAGGTCCAAGGGGTGAACCTCTGTAATGATATAGAGAACTTAGAAGAAGAGAGCAGAGAACTTGCTCTTTCTCTGGCATGTGAGGATATAGCAAGAAGATGGCCATCTATACACAAGGAAGAAAGCTCTTACTAGGGTCCACATCAGCCAGCACCTGATCTTGAACTTTCCAGCCTTCCCAAAGGAAATAATTTACTGTTTAAGCCACTGAGGCCATGCCATACCGTTGTAGTTGTTCACAGTGACTTATACACGACACAGCTGCTTTTCTAGGTTAAATGTCAGGCAGCTGTGCATTTCTGATGGGTTAAGTCATCCTGGGGTCAGATAAGAAATGCCTAAACCCATAAAGTAGCTATTTCGTTATTCATAATTGTCAAATGATGGATGCTCTACAGGCAAAGTTTAGATGAAGTAGTGGTATTGATTTTGAATAACAATTCCAAATAGTGCAGATGACATGAGAATGTGCAAAAGATATTTCATACGGTAAATGAGCACAGAAAGAATAAAAGTGAAGATGAGAACAGGCTGGGCTAATCCAAAAATTGCATTTGTGGCTTGTGTGCTATAAACAGCACGGCTGCTGTCTTACATGCCCTGTTATGTCTAATTCCCTGCTCAGTGTGTCTTCAGTTCACGCAAAGACATTATTGGTAATTACAAGGAGAAAGCATCACTCACATTATGAAAATCCAGACTCTGACTAAAAGGCGTATATCTAGTTCATCCTGATGCAGAATCCAAGTCAGAACAGGAAAGCCTTTTGTATTTTGAATCAGTCATTTTTTTCTCTTGCCTGTCATATGTTGGAGAGTGTTTTGCCTAGTTGCACATTTACCAATAAAGTCCAAGAATTACCAAGAATACAACACTTCTGTTGGATAACCTCAACCCATGTCTGTGGATAATATAAATTTTTAAAAACCACTGCCTATATAGATTCTGGTTTCAACCAACCTATCTTTTTTCTTCAGACACAGTGAGTCAAAAGTCTCTTAGTTTAAATTGCTACTGAAATGTAGAAAATATGCCACTTTCATTATGTCCGTTTCCTGAATCCTGGTTATAGGCCAGAATTAATTCAGCAGTAAGTGTAAGTTCACAGATCTGCAGCCCCTGGTGTGCTTCCTATTTCCCTTCACTTTTCCAAAGTGAGACAAACCTCAGGATTGACTAGATGTTCTTTGTAGTGAGTTTCAGAATTCAAATACTACTTCTGGAACATTTCCTAAACCCATGTTTCTGTCTTCCCCAGTGGGCCCTCTAATACCGCACAAACTTCCTAGCTCACAGTTCTCGTGTGTCTGCATATGCGGCTCTAGCTTGGGGTTCTAGATGTGAAATCCTCAGACCAAGATGTTACTATTCATTTCTGTATTGCTACCTTCTGGTTTAGTATCTGTGTAATAGTTGGTATGGAAATAAATAAATTAGTAAACAAATAATGTATTGACTCAATCAATAGAACATGGAGAAGAGGGGCTAGAACAAACTCAGCAAGTCAGGAAATACTTTCTTGAGACTCAAGGGAGACTTGAACAGGGATTTAAAACAAAGGAAAGCTTGATAAGGTAAGTCAAAATGAGAAGAAAAATAAGAAATCCTGCCCATTAAAATGAGACAAAAATATCCTACTAATAATCTCATGGGGTGAAGTGAGTCATGTCCTAGTCTAACATGTAGAGGAACCTTCTCATCTCCAACTCTCAGCTATCTCTGTTAGGTATCTCTTTATTTTCATTTGGTTGTTCATACTGGTAGATTCTCCCCCTCCACTAACCCCAACTTGGGACTCTAACACAGGGGTATTTGACTTGCTTCTTTGGAGGCGAGTGACCTGACCACTGGTCCACCAGGTATGTCATGTGTTTCTCTAATAGCACTCCCTTAGCATCCAAGTTCCAATTCCAGATATGTTTCTTTCTTCTCTCTTCACTAATAAGCCCAGTTGTAACACTAGACTTCTGTTTGTATTCATGTTCTCAATTCCTGTTCTAGTGAAATGTCTCTAGTAATCTGAAGTTAAACTCTCTTTGGTTCCACCATTCTCCTCATATTTGAGTTAGAGTTCTGTGGATGGTTTACAGACAGAACTACTGATAAAATTGGGACCTACTATTCTATATGTTTTAGGCATACAACTACTGATTCTCCATAAGTCTCTTATGTTAACTAGTGTCTTGATTAAATTCCTTCATGAATTTCCTGATGATGATGTTTGCTATGAATAAAGCCCATAGGTTGCTTCTCCAGAGACTCTCTCTGATTGTCCTTATGAAACATAAGTTCTTTGATAGGCAGTCGTTCCTAAATACATATTCTGTATCCCTAAGTGAGACTAGAGTATACAGTGCTCCTTATCTACCTGCGCTTTGCTATGAGTAAGTTGCCGTTGCTTTTAGCGTCCACCACAGATAATAATCATGACCACAGGTTATAAGACATCAATCCTTCATATCTACTGAGGAGTCTTCGGAGTGCTGAGTACTCCAGACTCCTGAGAATGGTAGCTCTGCTAACATGACACATTCATCTGGAAATATGACCCTACAGATAAGGAATAAAGGGAGTAAAAGGAAGAAGAGATCTATTGCCCTAACCAAGGAAACTTAAATTCCTAAATTCAGAGAACAGGTTAGTTCTTGATGCATCTCTGGTCCCCCTTACAATGTGAATCATTCCTGACTGGAAAAAAAAAACCCCTGAAAACTGAACATTCCCTTGTCACAAAGAGCTCACATTTATATTGTATCTATTTTAATATACATGTATATATATATGGCATAAACCTCTTTGGGGGTGTTGGGAATAACAAAGACGAATAAAAATAGATATACTATTCAGAGAATTTAAAGCTCAGATAGAGAAATGGATATAAATGCACAGAATAAGTAAAGAGGGAAAACATTCCAGGGAGAGACAGAAGTACCTTGTAAGGCCCTTTGATGGTTTTGAACAATATAGTGGGAGCTTGTGATTCCTGGATAACAAGGTGTGAAATAAAGTATAGGGCAAAAGAAAGTGGCAGTGTCCACAGACATGTGCATGCAAGGCCTGGCTGGTTGTATTTAGGAGCTTTGTCTTAATATCAGAATAACTGGAAAGGCATTAAAAGGATTTTAAACATGTGCTTTTCCTTTTGAAACTGTTGCCTTGGCTGTTCTCTGTAGAATGAATTAAGACTTCCTTACAAGGCAAAATGGTGGGCTAAATATTATAAATATCCTCCAACGTAAGTAGGAAATTAAAACATGGCTAAATGGATAGAAAGAAATAGAAGTCTTCTATTTTCAAAAAAATGACAAGGGAATTGAAAAACAGTGTGGCAAACTTACAGTACTGATGTGGCTCACTGGAGAGATCTGTTACTCTGTGTAATGTATAGGTTGGATTTTAATGACCTGATGGCAGAGAGAGAGAGAAAATGAAGCCCCCATGTCTGTGCATGGGGTAGTTTCCCAATGATGCTTCATCTAAAGGATGCACAGTGTGAAAAACAACATTGTGCTGAAGCGCAGCCAAGTCAAAAACAGTCTACTATCAAAGCTGAAGACTAGATCACTTTTCTGTCTAGGGAAATTCTCGGAAGATATAAATGTTACTGCTGTCTGTGTCTATAATTAAGATCATTTAAGGTCACATTAAGATCACACTTTTGATCTTAGGGATCAATTTTGCAGCATCTCAATGAGCAAAACTTTTAAACATAGAAGTGAACTTAAATTGATCACTCATTTGTAGCACTCTAAATAATAAAATATTCCAAATCATTCCTACAGATTGCTGCCTCATCGATGTCCATAATATTGCCATACAAAAAGCTGCTAAGCGTTAACTACAAAACCTCAAATTAAAAAACACGTAAGAAAACAGTCCCAATTATAGGTAAGCAGAAAAATAAGAAAAAGCAGAATCGAATTTTCAAAGTAGCTTTAGCAATACAATACACAAAGACACAGAATGTAAATAATTATATTTAATTATAATTAAAAGAAAGATAGGCAGGAATGAAGGCAAGAGAGCAAACAAGTAATTAAGAGAGAAGAGGAGGAAGAATTTTATTCTATTTTTATTTAGTTGTCCATCTTGCCTGTTTACCCCAGCCTCAGGACACGAACCCAGGTCCTTGGGAGGTATTGTGTAGGCTTCGCCCAGCCGGAGGCAGCAGACATAACAACTACTCCACCAGGGCTCACCATATTTAAATTTTTAAGAAACAATGAGTAATTTAATATCTGAGCAAATATAAAACATTATCATTTAAAATATGCCATTTTAAAAATGAAATGTAGCTATCAATATAAGAATCTTTCTGAAATATGAAAATGTTGTGTTCAAAATTAAAAGAAAAGAAAGTATCAGGTAAAATTTATTCAAAAGAAAACTGGTATACAAATATAATATTTTGAATTTTTAAAGAACGCTTATGAGAAATAGTTCGTATTCATCCTCATACTAAAGCTTTAAAATATGTAACCACAATTTGATAGGAGTCCAAAAAGAAATGGATAAATCTTGCATGATGTGTGGATATTTTAACATAATCCTCAGTTATTGATAGATAGTGCATGTGAATAACTATTCTGTAGATATATTTGAAGTACACATGTAAAAAGAATAACCTGATTATTTAACCCTTGACATTTGCAATATATTACAATATACACATTAGAGAGAATGCATTCTTTCTAAGTACATATCAAATATTTGATTCAATGAACCTTATAGTAAGCAGTAATTATCAAATGTCAAAGAATCAGCTATACTCAAAACATACTTAACAAATTTTAAAAAGTCATCCAATTGTTAAACATATCCTAAAAGTGGATAGGCCTGAAAATAAAAATTAATTTTAATAATTTGTAGTTCAGTGAAGAAATAGAAAACAGTAAAATGTTCTGTATTTTGTTCTCACCTTCAGATATAACAAGCCTCCCACTAAAATCTGCTTCTCCCATCAAAGCATTTGGTGATTCTTAAGCAGTGCATTAGAGGGGAAGAAACTGATAAGAGGTAGCATTTTTCACTCCCTCACAGTAGCTCTGTCTTCATGTTGCAGAAACTTTACTCCAGGCACAAATGGCCAAGAGATCGTGGGCTCCTTTCTACCACCCAAACTCCACTCCACTCATACAGTGGAAAGTCAGGCCCAGCATACAGTGGTGCAACTAGACTCCATTAATCCTTCCTTGTCTCAGCGTTGAGATATCATCCTTGATTCATGAGAAATGAGACATGAAGTCCAGAGGAGACCACCGTGTGCAGCACCTGCTTGTAAGACAGGGATGCCATCCTGAGAGAAGGGAGGTCTGTTCTCATCCCTGCTCTGGAGAAGTGGCGCAGGCATTTTATTCAAAGGGAGAAACAATGAAGAGATTAAGATATACATCACAATATTTTATCAGTAGCAAAGCAAACAATTAGCCAGAAATAGTACATATATAGAAAAAGTTATAATAAAATCTGATTTAAGTGATTAATGAATTGTTTTATGCTAGAATATATATTTTCTAACAAACTTTCTTTACTTCAATATAACCCTTGAAATATTACCTCAGGACTAATTAGAAAACTTTACATCAGAGGCTATAGTATTTCATAATCAAAAGACTGATTCAGATACCAATTTTTAATTGAATAAAGTTGTGGAATACTGAGAGCACCTATATTGCAGGGAGAAGTAGAAATCAGTACATTCTCATTGACCATATTTTGTAACAATTAAAAATATGCACATTTTAGGGCCAAAGCAAATTTACTCCTAACTATATACCACCAGGAAAAATCCTGTTCATATACTATAGTTACCATGGTTTCATAATACAATACTCTAAGACTTAGTAATATAAAACAGCCTCTATGCTTTTGTTTTACATGGGTTAGAATTTAGACAAAGCATAGATGGAAGCATTTATCTCTTCTCTACTGCTTCCTCAGCTGGAAGGCCAGATAGAAGCTGGGAACCACTAATATCATCTAATGGCATGCTCTTTCCCACACCCACTGCATCTGTCTGTCTGCTGATTATCCCATAATCTCCTGAGACATCTTATAATATGCTTTCTGTCTATACAGACTAGTTTTGGTTTTCTCTGCCATTTCTCTTGAACAATCATCTTAACCTTGAAAGTGAAACGGAAGCTGCATCCTTCTTGTGGTCTACCTTGAAAGTCACAAAGCATCACTTCTACTGTGTTCTGTTGCTCTGAGGAATCAAAAAACACCATCCAGATTCAAGAGGAGACAGCCACCAGACATTTGTCCAAGACTACAAACATCATAAGGTGGTAGAGCATGTAGGAAGGGAAAGATCATCAAGTCATTTGGAAAACACAATCTGGTCATCATCACAACTGACACAGATATATTTTTGATCAGAAAAATGCAAGTTTTAATACAGAATGCAGAATGTTTGAATGTCAAATATAAAGAGTATATATACATATGCATATATTTTCAAATGCATGCATACATTTAAAGGAAAAAGGAATTCAGTGGAAATGATAAACAAGAAACAAAAGGGTTTGATCTTTGATGATATTGGAGAGAGAAATATGCAACTGTTATGGAATCTACAAGTAGCATCCTTAGTCATGTATTTCCTTTTTTAAGATGAGTTGCATAGGCATTTGTTATTCTATATATGAGGAAGATAGATTCAAAGGACTTTGTGTTTTGTTAGATATGGGATATTATAGAAAGGGAAATGTCAGTAGTACATTCGAGAGTTAGACATTATAGAAGTGATTGGATGATAATACCCTTCCCTAAAGGTACAAAGATATTATAATGGAGGCATATAAAGACATCAATAGCACATACAGAGTTAGACATAAGGCTTTCGGGTCTGTCTTCTTTACAATCCATATCAACCTACAAAGCAAGCACAAAAACCTGAGCAATCATTCTGAGATTGTAAAGGCGATGGTTCAATAGTATCATGTGATTTATCAAGGTGACCAAGCAAAATGACTGCTCTACTGAGAAATCAAAGGAATGTAATAGAGTTGACATTCTTTTTGAAAAGTCTTTAATTGACAAAATGACCAGTATTTGTGCATATATGTTTGAATTTTGAGGTCCCTGAATGGTTTACCCCTTCAAAAAAAATCTTTCTCAGCATTAAGCATGATACTAAAAATTGTGCCTCTAAACATTATTTCCTGCTCTTGAAATTTTCTCTTAAAAAGTTTCTTTTTAAAATGCAGAGACCCAGAGGTGGAGCAAAACTAAATGTGGTGATTGTTTATCCACACAAAGGGCACAATGGAAGACATCCCAGAGTAAGGTCTTAGAGGACTCATCCTCAGTGGGAAAGGGGTAGCAATGCACAGGCCAGAAGGAAAAAAGAGGCAAGAATTTAGAAAGTCTTGAAACTTTCCTGAAGAGAGGATATACTTGGCAACTTCACTGAAGGACACTATGTGGCTAGAGATAGCTAACATTCCCAGCTCAGTTATACAGATTGATGTTATTTCTTAAAAATGTTTATTTAGTAGTGTAAAAATATTGGTTAAAGAGATTTTTGGAAATCTTTTTTAAATACGGTATACAGAGAGAAAATTACCCACGGAATTTATATAAAGCTGCATGAATAAGTATGTTGCTTTAAAAACAAAAAGAAGAGGGAGAAAAACAGAGAGAGTTCAGAATCTATCATGTAGGTCAGATACCTAGTATTAATTGGTTTCAAAGAGGTTTATGCTTAAAAATAGAAACTACCCTATATAGAAAAGACAGATATTTGCTCTGTTTACATGTAAACTGGGACAGTTTCCTTTCTTACAGATATGAGAGCTGGGATAAGTAAGGTCACTCAGGAAAAGAAATTCCCAAGGCTTCTTTTTCCTTTTCTTTATTTTTATTTCTTTTAACCTGACAAAAAGAAAGGGAGGAGAAAAATTCCATGGATACAGGTGATCAATAAAACAGCTATAAAGGAAGATGTCCTAAAATCTAGAGAAAGTCCCTCAATAATACCGTCTTTTGTAATGTACGTATCTCAGGGTGAAAAGCTTTAGTCACTAAAGTTCGACTCCTGAGAAATTAATTCAAGGACATTCACTGTCACTGAAAGACAACTATATTCTGGCTGGTCAAGCAAACACTAATAACAGACACGTAGTGAAAGCACTTTCATTACAAGACCCTGAATAGATCTGTCAGAAGTTAAGGAGTATGGCTGGCTCTCATTGAATTAGATGTGTTAAGCAGCATTTTCATTTTCCTCAAAGGATATAGGTTTAAAAAAAAAAGGTTATATTTGTAAAAACACTATGTATATGAAAATATTTTATTATGATACTAGTGTGGACTTCTTCCTATTTACCTAGGATTTTCTAAGGTAAACAGTGGCTGGAAATATTTTTGTTGCAGGTTAAAATCCCCTTTAAGTCATAATAATACTAATATTTGACCCTGGAGAACAAGTGGTTTGGGTAGGAAATGGAGGCATCTTGACTGTACTTTAATGAGAGGGAAGTTGATCTAGAATAACAGACATCATGACACTAAGGAGGCTGCTGTGGCCAGATGCACTCAGGGTGAGACTGCTGACAGTGTGGCCGTGAGCTCTTGGGAGCCACTAATGTAACTGCTGAAAGCAACTTGGAAGAAAGTCTTGGTTTTGTTTTGTTTTGTTGTTGGTTTTAGAGTGTAACAACTTTCTGGCATGTCTTGGAGAAACTTATGCTTGGGTTGAAATCCTGGGTGCTGGGGTCCCTGCTCATCAGCATCCATTTCCACAACCTTCAGAGGCAGATCCCAAATGTCTGCTTCTCCAAGTCTTTCAAAATCATTTAAGTGCCTAATTCTACACTAAACCCTTTGTACTCAAAATGTGTTAATTGCCTGCCTTCTGCCTGACAGAATCATGATTTGGACAAGCCCTAACCAGGGTGTATAAAATCTGACAAGGGCCTCAGTCAATTCAGGTGAAGATAGAACAAATTCTTCAATTTGCGCACCCCAGCTGTCAGCAAGATCTCATATCAGAGAGTGTGAAGTGTCTCTCAGAGATAAACATGTTGATCTATAACTTCTGGGCATCATTAGCATTAACTCCTACAAACTACTCTCCTCAGACTTTTAATGGTGCAATTAGGTAAGCCTGGGGGACAGAAAGAAACCAAAATATTTTCCCCATGAAGGTAGTTTTCAAAAGTGCCAGCTGTAACTGGTCACTGAGAATGTCTGTAAGGGCTGAGTCACCCAACAGTGTCAGTGGGAGCAGATCTACTCACTATTATAAGGTCACAGTAAAGTCTAACAGTGGGACTGTAACTTGAGCGGCCATGATATGGCAGGTTCATGAATGAGTTCCAGAGACACCAATTTCTTCATGATTTGGGAGTAGCAAAATATCTAGGACAATATCTACTAAACATAAAATTATTGGCAAATGATGGAAATTTAGAAAATAATGAGATATCTGGAGGTAAATAACACTAATATATGTTTAAACAGTAAACAACAGACCATAAACATTAACATATTTTGCATAAAACAAGTCTTCTGTTGCACAGGTACAAACCTTAACCATTTTTGTTACATAAATAATTCTCATTGTTCTAGCTAATTTCCAGTCAACTCTATGTGTGTTTTCTTCCACTCATATCTGTCTATAGCAAAGAAGTAACTGGTCATGTACACAAGACTGTCATGTTCATATTTTCTAATACAAAATGATAAAATATTACCTAAATGTTGTTCATTATACAACGATTCTAGCTAACATGAGCCAATTTTGAGACATGAATCCCTTTGTGGACTGTCATTCCGATGCTAATCTACAGAAGCCTAGATACTAGACCCAAATAAATTCTCCCCTCTTGGAAAGAGTATTTCTCTTGGTGATACTCTAATCTAGCCATAAGCAATTTCTTCAGAAGTTAACAGAAGAATTTGAAACAGAAGATTAAATTTTCCCCTTAAGATGAATGCATTGTAAAGGAATGCTAATGGATGAGGAAACACATGGAGTAATAAAAGCAGCTATTGACCGTTGAGCTGTTGTTGGTCCATTCTGGCATCTCTCCACACTGTACTAATTACTTGCTATTCCATTTAGTTGTCTACCCTAAGATTGCTATTATTCTTCCTGATATTTTTAATGCTTGGTGCTAGGTAATACATTATGAAAATGTATTTTAACACAAAACATAGAAGGAGACTTCCAGTAGGATTTTAAAATATCTATGGGACATAGAGAGTATGTATTTAGCTGAAATGCAGATCTAACATACCAAGAGAATATGTCGGATCTGCATTTCAGCTAAATCCTTGGAATTAAAGGCAAACCTACTTGCAACTTTAAAGCATCTTCCTTACCTACATGGTTTAAAACATGGCAGAGGCTTAGCAAACTTCCTTGGCTTCATTCCTCCCCTATTATAGAGAAAAAAGCCTTTTCACACCAAGGTCAGAGTGACCGGGTAAACGTTACCTGCCAATTGCTAAGCATTTAGGAAAGAAGAATAAGAAAGTCACAGAAAATGACCCATGCACAGGCCTTTTGCCTGTCAAATAAGGAGAGACATAGATTAAAAATAAAACATACATCATGTAAGGTTAAAAACTCCTGTTGTGCTAAGAGCTTTTGAAGGCTGGAAATACCAAAGTCTTAACTCATCTCAGATGAAAATGGAAGCTCTGACCTAAGACCATTAGCGCAACACTCAACCTGTGACCAGAACTCCCATAGGTTATTGCATTCTGCTTAACCAGGGCTCGGAGGGCAAGGCCAGGCCGCAGAAAATGACACTCATTCAATTTAAACATAATTTAAGTCTCTGAAGACTTTTTAAATAGGTTCTTAAAATCAACATCTTGATAGAATCAACAGCACTCTGACTGAATGCTGCTCTTTTGGGAAAATAAAATTGCCGCTCTTGTAATTTTCTGCATGAATTCAAGGATCTATGAAAGCTTGTGGCCTTCCATCCTGTGGTATAAAACCAAAATGTAGATGAAGTTAGTGAAATAGATCCAATGAGTTCTGTCTTAATGTGTTTAAGATTATACTACCAACATCTACCTTACATCATCATCATCAGAATCTCCTAGTATTGCATATCTTTCTGCTATATTAATTGGGCCTAGTTTTAGAATGACCTCTAAAAACCATCTCCATGATCACCCCCTCAGGCTCTTCACCTTGGTCAGAGTGTGTTGGAAAGATACAAAAGGATACCGAACACCAAAGAGATAATATTAATCCCAAAGTAAATTCTGAATGAGCAATACAGTCTGGTGGATCTAAATGTATCCCTCTTTATAAAATGTCACCACCAAAGTCTATCTTTTCAAACTCTTTGTAAAGTAATGTGATCTGATATAGACTATTCATAGGTACAAAACAGGATGTGTTAGTCATTTGTCACCTGGAACAGAGAAATGCTTTCAGAATTTTGAACTTTCTGAAGATATCCTTTATTTAGAATGAAAAATAGGAAGTCTAATAAAGAAAAGTCTCATAAATGATAGCTGAATGAAAAGCAGGCTCTGCAATTCCACAGGTCAAACAAGAAATAGTAACAAGAATTATTGCTAGTGTGGGGCATAGTAGTGGTAAGATATGCTTCCCACCTCACATTTAAGACAGATCTCTGGCATTTTACATTGGCATTTACATTGATATGTAAGTCTTATAAAACTTCAGTGTTCAATTTAATGTGTTTGAGCAATGTTTACATCTACTCCACCAACCAGGATCCAGAATCACCACATTAATTTCCTTTTTCTGTTTTTATTTTTTGTTCAAGTTCACAGCTACTACCCTAGGCAACAAAGCTCTGCTTTATATTATTGAAGAGAATTTTTCCAGTTGTCCAACTCATGAAATTTATTTTACTGTATGTAGAATTTTGTGCCTGACTTTTTACACAATACAGTTTTTTTAAAATATCCTATTGTTGAATGTATCAATATTTGCCTCTTTTTATTGCTACTTAATATTTCATTATGTAAACATTTGACTCATCTATACATTGATAGATGTCAAGAACTGGAATAGCTTTTACCCTTCTTGCAAGCTAAAAAGTAAACTTGCAAGAATTTCAGAAATGCTGAGAGGACATGAGTATAGGAGGTGAAGGACTTTCTTACTGATGGGATAATAGGAAGCAGGAATTTCACATAAGAATGAGTGTGTCTTGCTCCATCTTCAAGTCCCACAGACATGATCCGGAAATTGGCTCAAGTGGATTTTGAACACATAATGAGTCTGTGTCACAACTGGAGCTCTTCCAAGTTAGAAACCTTTGAGCTTCGGAAGGGTTTGTCAGCAAACCTGCTCACTCTTGGCCTTAGAGAGATAGTATCTCTATTATTGAACATAGGTAGCAAATCTCTCCTTTGCCTTAGAGTAAGACACTGTATTCCAAGACTGTTTTCTATACATACATCCTTGAGAAGACAGTCCAGAACAAATGCCACTATAAGGCACGGAGAAAAATCACAGAGAACTCTTTCAATCCCTGGTGATGTGCAGTTCAGTTGTTTCCAATTTGGGATTATTATGTAAATTCTCTAGACTATATCCCATGAGATCAATCATGTATGTTTTATCTTTCCTCTGAATGTGTCAATTTTATTTTTTTTTTCTAAAAATTGTATTACATTTTTTTCCTTTTTAGTTCCACTGGCAAGGAAGCAAATTGAATAGATGGTTTTAGAACTGAGTTTTCATCATTTTGCTCTTACTGTAAATGTGGTCAATATTTTACCATGTATGATGTTAGCTGTATATTTTTCATGTATGTACTTTATCAGCAGAAAAAGTTCTCTCCATTCCTAATTTGTTTCATATTATAATGATGACTGGATAATGAATAGATATTAAATTTCGCCAAATACATTTTCTGTAGCCATTAAGATTATTATATATTTTTCTCCTGTATTTATTAATGTGGTTAATCACAGTGATTCATTTTTGAAGGCTAAATATCCCTATATTTTAAAAATAATTCACATTTGAGAATGATCTATTATCTACTGTTCTATGACTGCATTTGAATGCTTTCATTAAGAATTTTTGCAGTTATTTTCTTGAGGTTATTGGCGTTGAATTTTCTTCTTGTAATATCTATGTCAGGTTTGTCACCAGATTAATAATGGCCTCATAAAGTGTGTTTTTGCTTTTACTTTATGAAAAGGATTGTTTACAAGTGTGGTGAAATTGGATATATAGCTATAAAGAGAGAGAGATAGATATATACATAGATATATTTTACTATTGGACATTATCCAGCGGTTAGGCTAGCATAATCTAAAGTTTTCTTTGCTGGGAGACATTTTATTAAAAATGTAATGTAATTAGTAAGCAATTTAAATTTTTTCTGTTTCCTCTTTTGTCAGTTTTGATCAATTGCTTTGCAAAATTTTATCATTTTATGAGAGTTTTCAAATTTGTTCAGCTAGAGTAGTTTATAATTTTGACTTGCTAAATTTTTCTTATCTTTATAATCTACTTGGATGGGCCAATGTCATCCTGAATTTGGTGATTTTCCTTTCCAACTCACTGCTTATATCAGTTTTCCTAGGTATTTATAAATCTTAGGCTGAAATAATGACTTTTAAATGACCATTTGCTTATTTTTTTTCATTTTTTCTTGCATTTAATTTGCTCTTCTTTTTCTTATTCCTAAAAATGGAAACTTAAATCCTTAATTTAAAATCCTTCCTCTTTGTTATATAAACACTTAACCCTATAAACTTACTCCCATGGATAGATGCACTTTTTTGACTGCATATATATGTCTTGATAAGCTGTGTTTTCTAATTATGTGTTTAAACATTTTTCTAACTCCTTTATAAATGTCGGTTTTCATCTCATTATCAAAACCCAATGTTACTGAAACAGACCGCAAAATATAAAGCACACCTTTTAGAACCTGGACATTTATTCTTCCTGCTTCTTACTTAACTCCATCTGCAGTTACCTCTCAGTCATGCCTTAAAATGGTGCTGGAAACACTGAGCAAACACACCTTGAAGAATGATTGGATCTTAACTTACAACATATACCCAGATATCAGCACGAAATGATTAAAGATTTAAATACAAGACTCCAAAACCTTTTAAACTCCAAAAAGAAAACAGAAATGGTACAATCCTCAACATTGGTTTTGGCAATGACATTTTAGCTCTCACTCCAAAGGCAAAATATAAACATGTAGGGCTGTATCAAACATTAAAAGCTTCTGTATATCAAAGGAAGCCTGAACAACATAAAAGAGGTAGACTATTGAACTGGAGGAAACATTTGCAGATTTTTTGGTCTCATAATGAGTTACTGTACAAAATATGTAAAGAAATAATAAAACTCAATAGCAAAAAAAAAATCAATCTAATTTTAACATGGGCACTCTGAATAGATATTTTTCAAAGAAGGCATACAGATGACTAATAGGTACATGAAAAAAATGTTCAACATTCCTTATCATCAGGGAAGAGCAAATTAAAATCACAGTGAAATCTCACCTCACATCCATTAAAACGATTATTGTCAAAAGACAAGAAATAACATGTGTTGGCAAAGATGTGGGGGAAAAGGCATTCTTGTACACGGTGAGAGTGTAAATTGGTGCAGCCTCTATGGAAACAGCATGGAGTCTCCTCAAAACACTGAAAATAGAACTCCCATATGAGCCAACAATTCCATTTCTGGGTTTTATCAAAAAGAAAATTACACTAACTCAAAAATGTATCTGTATACTCATGTTCACTGGAGCATTATTTGAAATGCCAAAATATGGAAATAACCTCAATGTTCTCTGATGAATAAATGCATAAAAAGATGTGGTATAAATATACAATGGAATATTATTCAGTCATAAAAATAAACGAAAATTTGCCACTAGCAACAATATAGATTGACCCCAAGGGCATTATGCTAAGTAAATTAAGTCATGCAGGTATAAACAAATACCCTATGACCTCACTTACATGTGGAATCTTAAAAAAAAAAAAAGCTGAAGTTTATAGATACAGAGAAAAGATTGATTACCAGAGGCAGCAGGTGAAAGAATGAATGAAATGTACAAGCTTCCAATTATAAGGCAAGGAAGAAATGGGAATAAATGTACCGCATGACAAGCATAGTTAATAATACTGTACGACATTTTTAAAAGTTGCTAAGAGAGTAGATCTTAAAAATTTTCACCATAAGCAAAATAATCATATCCGTGTATGTTGATGGATATTAACAAGTATTATTATGGTGGTCATTCCACAATAGATACAAATACCTAATCATTACTCTGTACACCTGAAGCTAATATTTATATGGAATATTTATATTTAAATATATTATACCTCAATTTAAAAAGAATTGTGCCCTTGCTATTTTTTTTTTGCCAAAAATAATCTTGTGTATTTGATCGATTATATCTCAACTCCTTCAATATACTGCTGTATTATCACCTTCTCAGTCACCATCGACAATCCCATTTAGAAATTCAATCCCATATCTGGCTCTTGTTTGCTTTAGCCATATGCATTTCGGTTTCTAATTTTCTCTACAACCCTTGCTACTTTCTAATATACAGCTGACCCTTGGACAACATGGGTTTGAACTTCATGGGTCAACTTAGACCCAGATGTTTTCCCATCTGTTACATATTCATGAATTCAACCAAGAGAAGAGATCTATTAGTAGAATTCTTGGATGCAGAACCTGCCTGTATGGGTGGCTATATATGTTATATGCAATATTTTGAGGGGTGTTATTGTTTAAGGGTCAATAGTGTTATGTAATTTACTTATTTTGTTGCTTCATGCCTATCTTGAGCTAATACTCCCTCCACTAGATTGTGAACTTCCTTAGTACAGGGATTTGTGTGTGTATGCTCTTTTTTTTTTTTTTTTTTCTTCTGGCAATGTATCACCCATGCTCTGGTACCTCGTTGACATCAATAAACATAATGAATAATAATATTGAGTAAGGCACTATGGGTAAAAAAGAATGATCTATAAGATCATTAACCTCAAGCAAGAGAGAAAAAAATTAGAAAGGCTTCAACTGAAAAGTCATCTGGATTATAAATAGATATTGATCATGATTGAGTTTGTAATAGTACATGCTTAGGAGAAAAGCTTTTTTTATTGTTTGACATAATGATTTCTACGTATTTCGAGTTTTTTTAATGATTACAGAACAGGACAACTCAGTTCTTTGTAATGTATATTACTAAAGGAATTTTCAAAAAGTCCCTCAAATCTTGTGTTATGCACTAAAATACTATAAACAATGTAAATGAAATAAAATTCAAACATAGATATATTTTAGTGATTCTGATGAACATGATTAAAACTGATGAGTCTAAAAGGAGCCAAAGGAGAAGATAAATCAGTTTAATAGAATCAGAATTTAGCTGACTTGTCAGTAGTATAAGAAAACAATGGATGTTAATTTACATGTACTGAAGGAAACTAATTGAAAATACAAAATTCAAATTGAATGAAATTATAATTTAAAATTAAAGGTAAATAAATTATTTAATAAATCTCAGAGTTTATAACAAAAAATATTAGTAAACATCAGGGAAGAACAGATGTCATTGGGAGTTATTGACATTAAAAAGAGAGCAACAGAATACCAGGAAAGACATTATATCCATCTTTTTAAGACTCTAAACAAAATAGATAAATGCTAGGAAAATCATACTTTGTTAATAATAATGAAATAACAAAACTCTCAATAGCTATATAATCATGAAATAATTAAATCAGAAGTCCAATTTTTCATAAAATAAACTATAAGCACACAGTGATTTCTATCAAGTCAAATGTTAAAGAAGGAGGAGGAGGGGACAGAAAGACGTGGCGACTTTTATAAACCTGACAATACAGAATTGAGAAAGGAATATTATGTTAATATCATTTGAAAACATTATGGAAGTTCTTAAACTTTGAATTAAAACAAGAAGTACTTAGGCATAAATTTAGCAAAATATGTAAATTTTAAAAATTATAATACTAGCGGAAAATTAAGTATAACAAAATAGTATAACAAAAGGTTTATGCCATTTTCTTCAGTTCAGGGAGCGATATTTCAAAGATGATATTTATTCTTAAGTCACTCTATTCATGCAATTATCAGTAAAAACAAACAAAAAAACTGTCAATGTTTTCTAAAATAAAACAAAAACAAAAACAAAAACAAACAGTTTCTTTATCCTGTTTGGAAAATTGATTCTAAACTTGGTAATAATGCAAAGGTCTAGGAGTTACTTTTTTTATGAGAGCATGATAGGAAGACTTACTCTATTAATAGCTATCATCAGAAAGAAAAAAGTTTATTATTGCAAGGGTAGACAGTAGTAAAAGGGAATTAAGAAGCCCATAATGGATGTAAAAGAAATTGATATATGACTGTACATTAGTAAGGAAAGGATGGGTTTTCAGTTATTGGTGTTGGAACAATTTGATGCCCATATAGAAATAAAATGCAGAGGAACATTTCCAGGGTCTCAGTCTTGGAACATTTTTTTAATTATCACAAACACATACTAAGAGCAAATGATGCTGTTTAATTATATTGAAAATAAATATTCAGATTAAATAAATACATATAAGAGTGAAAGAGAAGACAAAAGTAGACGAATATATTTGCAACTAATACAAACGGAAGAAGGCAGAGACGGAAGCAAGTGTTGCCGGCAGAGAGACAGAAGCTGTCTTGGACCTGAAACTTGGGTAGAAACGCAAACTATAATTCACACATTGCTGGAGAATCAGTGTGGACAATGCATAAGAGTTAAAAACTCCCTGGGTGATCCAGTCATGAGGGGGCCTCAACAAGATTCCAGGAGCTTGACCATGTACCCACAATAAATAAAAGACAAAAATCCCTCAGACTTCAGGCAGAGGAAGGGGAAAGAAACCATTTTGAAATATGCCAGAGTAGTCTGATCTTAACAAAGCCTGCTCTCAGGAAACACTAAGATACCAAGCTATTATTAGAGCATAACTCACACTTGAAGAAGGGAAACACTCAGGTCCAACTCATTCTAACCATACTGTTCTACCTAAATGGGGAAGGAAAAACCAGTAAAACACTCCTGAAGTTCACAGTCCAGAAGCAGAAGTTCTTTAAAAGACTAATAAACTAAGAGCCTATTTAGTTTGCCACTATTCTTGTCCTTACAACCTATCACAGCATTACTAAAGTTCTATTTACTACTATTTCTGCTATCAGGATGTCATGTTCAACCATTAAATAAAAAATAATAATAATAGGCATGAAGAAAGGCCAGAGTTGTAGTCTGGAGAACAAATATCAGATCCAGATAGGGTAAAGCCAGGATGTTGGAACTATAAGATCAGAATTTAAAACAAGTATGATAGATGTGTTAAGAACTTTAATGGATAAAGGAAATGGTATACTAAAACAGATGGACAATGTAATTGGAGAGTTTGGAAATGTAAGAGAGAAATAAAAGAAATGCAGAGGTCAGCAGAAGCAAACTATTATGGACTTACTAGGAAAATGGACAAGAAATCATCTCAGAGCTTGAGAATATTTCAAAAGAAAATCCCAAAACTGAAAAGAAAAGAATAAAGACTGAAACACAAACAGCAATAACAAAACAGAACAGAGTGTCCAAGGATTGTGGGATGACTACAAAAGGTGAGCAGGTATACATGGTAATGGGAAGGCCAGAAAGATAAGGAAAAAATAGAGAAAAAAATAAAGACATTTAAAATTTTAAAAAAACTAGAAATTTCCTCAGATTAATGTGAGACACCAAACCACAGAGCCAGTAAACTAAGAGAGTACCGAACAGAATAAACACCATAAAAACTATACGTAGGTATAGTATTTCAAACAA
The DNA here is from genome assembly GCA_004363575.1 of Solenodon paradoxus. Lineage (NCBI taxonomy): Eukaryota > Metazoa > Chordata > Mammalia > Eulipotyphla > Solenodontidae > Solenodon > Solenodon paradoxus. The sequence continues at coordinate 231,872 of RJWH01000124.1, forward strand.
TAGAAACTGTTAGTGGTGAAGTTAATGTGATATATACAGATATCGATTTACAAGATGTGCATCTTAAACCTATGTAATGTTATAACATTGTAAATTCAATAAATTATTTTTCAATTCTGAAAGAAGCCTGAGGAGGGGCTAAATCACCTATAGAGAAGAAAAGGTAAGAAATACATGAAATCTGCCTCAGAAATCATACCAGAAAGAAAAGCATGGAGTGAAGTATTTAAAGTATTTAGAGAGAAAAAAAAGTAAGATTATTCTTCAAAAGTGAAGGAGAAATATAGGCTTTTTCAAACAAATAGAAATTAAGGTAATTTGTTCCAGTCCATCTGTCTTACAAGAAATATTAAAAGAAGTTCTTCAGAAAAGAAAACAAAGATAGTATGTCAGAAACTTGTAAGTATATAGGAAAAGAATGCCATAGAAGGAATAAGTGAAGATAAAATAAAAGCTCCTATTTCATTTACCTTTTTTAATGCTGTGTCCCATTTAGAAAAATAATTTTTGATTAGAGTTTAATTAGTTTGACACTATGTAAGTTTCCAGATAATAGATTTGTAACTCTGCCCCTGTGTATATCCTGATGTATCTACCACCAAAATTCCAGTGTCATTCACCACTATTACTTTTACCACCTTAACATGGATATGCTTAACAACAAAGCATCAAACTATATGGTATCAGATCTGATAGAAATGCAAGAAGAAATAGTTTGCCATCATAACTGGAAATTTTAACACCCTTCTATTAGAAAGAACCAGATCCTGCAGGCAGAAAATCATTCAGGACATAGTTCAGCTCAATAATGCCATCAACCAACTGGTTATGACTGACATCTATAACTATTTCATCCTACAATAGCAGAATACACAGTCTTCTCAAGCTTACATGGAAAATTCACCATGATACCACCTTCTGGACCATTAAACACAACTTAACAAACTTAAAAGAATAAATATATAATGCCTACTTTCAAACCATAATGAAATTTAAACTAGAAATCAATAACAGAAAGAGAACTTGAAATACCCAAAACATGGAGATTAAGTATTGCACTTCTATATAACTCATAGGTCAAAGAAGAAATCTTGAGTAAAAAAATATTTTGAAATAAATAAAAATGAAAGCAAAACATCTAAAATTTCTGAAATCAAGGGAAAGCAGTGCTTAGAGGGAAGTTTACTGTATTGGATGCATATATTAGAAAAGAAGAAAGACCTGGAATCTAAGTTCCCACTTTAGGAAAATAGAATTAAATGAGAATTTTAGAGGAACATTAAACAGAAGGAAAGACATTATAAGAAGAAAATAAATCAATTAAACTGAAGACAAATCAATAATCATTGACACCTAAGTCTGATTCCTCAAAACAGCAATAAAACCTATGGAATTATAGGTGGCTAAATTTAAAAGAATAGAGAGAAAGATAATACAAAGTAACATTATCAGAAATGAAATGAGGAAATCACTACAGGTCCCTATCTTAAAAGGGTTATAAAGAATACTACAAAGATATTAAAAGAGTATTAAAGGAATATGACAAACAACTCTATGTCCCTAGATATATCCTCGATGAAGTACACCAATTACTAGAAAAATGCAATCTGTCAAAATGCACACAGAATAAAAACAATCTGAATATGACTCTTATCTATTAAAACAATCAATAATTTATAACCTCCCTAAAAAGAGATTATCAGACCAGATGGACTAATTGGTAAACACCACTGAATGTTTAAGAAAAAAATTTATGCCAATTTTTTATAATCTCTTTCAGAAGATAGGAACAGAAGGAACACATACTAATACATTCCAAGTATTACTCTAATAACCAAATCAGACAAAGACACTGTAATAAAAGAGAACAAAAGACCAAAAACTGCCATGAATGTAGATATAAAATTCCTTGACAAAACATTTGCAAACCTAATCCAGTGTATGAAAAGAATTATACACCTTGATTAGGTCAGATTTGTTGCAGGTATGCCAGGCTTGGTCAACTTTTGAAAATCAGTTAGTGTAATCCATTACTGGTTGAAAACGAAAAGTCACATGATCATATTAATTTATGCATTAAAGGCTTTTGACAAAGTTCAGTGCTTATTTGTGACAGAAATTCAAAATAAATTAGAGATAAATTTATCTCTCCCTCTAATAGCAGGTACAAGACAAAAATGCTCACATTTACCACTCCATTTCAATACTGCATTTGAGGTCCTTTATACTACAATAAGAAAAGGATACAAAAGGTATGAATTTTGGAAGAAATAAATAAAACGATTGTGTTCTCTGATTGCATGATTGTCCATGTAGAAAATAAAATAACTGCCTAGAGCTAATAATCGATTATAATAAGGTAGGAGGATATAATGCTACTAAACAAAAGCCAATCACTTTTCACTATACTAGTAATGAACAAGTGAAATTTAACATTAAAAACACATTTTAAATTAGCATGAAAATAAATAAAATATTGGACATAAATCTAACAAAATAATTTCAAGATATACTGAGAAAATTCAAAGGTGATTTAAGTAAATGGAGAGGTAGTTCACGTATGTGGAAAGGATGACTCAGTGCTGTCAAGATTATCCATTCTTCCTAAATAGATCTAAAGACTCAATGGAATCAGTAATGGATCAGTGACTACAAGTGGTTGGAGGTTTGAGGGAGAGATGAATCAGATGAGCACAATGAATTTTAGAGCAGTAAAAATGTTTCATAGGGCACTATAGTGATTGATTCAAGTCATTATGCATTTTTTCAAAAGCATAAATGTATAACATCAAGATCAAACCCTAATGTAAACTATGAATGTTGGGAGATTATGATGGGCCAATTCATCATATTATATATCATTTGTAACAAATATCTCACTCTCATGTGAGATACTGATAAGCATGTGTAGTGACAAGGGGAATATAGAATTTCTTTGTACCAACCTCTTTATTTTACTAAGAACCAAAAACAACTCTAAAAAAATAGGTTTTTTTGAAGTCACAAGAATAAATTTCTCCATCTATCTATACTTCTAAAAGTAGCAATATTAAATTATATTATTTAAGGATATATACAGATTACATATAACCTTTGGAAAGGGTGACAAAAAAAGCAAGATAATATTTATCTCTAGTAGAGAAATATAAGTAAGAGAAGAGGCATGTGAGGGAGTCTATTTCTTCCTCTCACAGTTGGTTACATAACTGTTTGCTTTATAAATCTTATTTAAACTGCACTTATATATCTGTATATATGATATATATATATCAAAATAAACAAATAAACCTTAGCACGAGGTAGTTGGTAGCATACTGATACATCATTATGTTTTACAACTGAGGTGCTTTTACATTATACTTTACGAAGTGCCATTCTGAAAACACCCTACCAAATTTAAATGCAGAAGCGATAATGATAAAATAGTGCAGTAACTGACCTAGCTCTCATTTTATCACTTTTTCCAAAGCTTAGAAATGAAGTTGTGATTAAATATAAAAGAGTAAAACGGGGTAGGTGACACATAAAAAGGAAGAAACTCTGTGAGCTCTATTTCATCTCCTCTTTTTATTTAGCAAAGTGTTTATTCCTTATGAACATTAAACAACTGCCAGAGTGTGATAAACATGATGTTCCTGGTCTATCAAATTCACATTGCTCATTCTCAGATTGTTTTATCAGATGTGTTTAATGGTCCTCCCTGAAGAAAAAAAATTAAGTTGCAGGAAGACCATGTTGTAACCACAGAATAATCCATCAATATTGCCTAGAGATAAGTGGATAGTAGCAAAATGGAAGACAGTTAACTATGACTAAAATCATCACAATAATCCTCACATAAATTCTAAAGATTTTATATTTTATTATTTTAAACACTCACTACTTAGGGATGCTGTTAATTGATTAAAAGTATATCTCTCGCCTCATCCATCATTTCCTATAACAAGTCACTGAATTCGCTGACAATGAATTCACTTGATCCATTTGCTTTCTATTTAGAGTCTTAATTCCTAGAACCATAAAACTGTGCATTATGTTTTATAATTAGGACTTCTTATTGTTGTATAGTCTATGAAGTTATGTATTACACACACACATAACACAGCATATACCGTATATTATGAATCTACCTATTTATAGAGACAAATTAAGTACTGAAGAGGCATGATCAAGAGGACATGCAAGGCTCTTAGGATGAGACAAATATATAAGCAGTGATTTTAAAGAGTAAAATGTATAGTTATGATTTAATGAATAATCGAAAATGGAAACATGATGAAAAGGTCCCTAGAGCTACTCTAATTTTGAGGATTTCATATTTAAACTAACACTTAAAGTTAATCCTTAATGACGCAAATTATGCATAAATCTGAGGGGACAGCTAATGTTAAAGCAATAAAGGGAGGAATGATTTTGGCGTGTTCTAGATACCAGAAGACCAGAGTGACCAGAGTCGGTTAGTATAGGAGAGAACAACAAGAAATAAGAACATGGAAATAGGAAAGAATGGATAGAATGCAATGCATAGAAATCTCGTAACTGGAACCACACTGGGAGTTTTTAAGCCTGGCAAATGAGGATTGATCTTTGAGTTGAATGAAGTCTTAAAGAAATTCTAAATGCTGTAGCTCACTTCTGTTGCTGGGTTTTTTGGGGGGTTTTGTTGCTAGTTCCCCTGTATCTAAAAATGATCTGTGTTGCTTCCCTTACTTCTCTGATCTCAAACACACCGATCTAATTTGGTTTATTTACTGTGGAATTGCATGTTACTGGCAGTTCAGCAAATTGAGACTTAAGCATACGAATAACTACTTCTGAAAATTTATTAAATCATAACGTATAGGGTAACTGATTGTTCTATTCATAAGCCTGCATATTAATTTTATGTATCAAAATCATGAGAGACATGTGAGAGTTAATCTAAATGAAAGATCAAAGACAAGAGTATATGCAGATGTTTGAGTATTCAAATTGTTCAGACTTCAGTGCAACTTCCTGGGCAGATATTTTTCATCTTGCCTCTGGGGTATGAATTAAATAGTAGAGTCACATGGAAAGCTTAGGTCTTAAAGCCAAAGTGAAAAACAAAGCCATAAAGAGACTACTGTTCTTACCGGCTGTTATAATCCTCCCTGTTTACAACTACAGCATGGCAAACTCACTTCAATTCCTGATTTTCTCGATTGCTTTATTTCCAACACTGCATTGGTCTCTGTGACTTCAACAAGATCTTCTGCTACTTCATTGCTTTCTCTCACTTGTATCTTTAATCTTTAAGTTATAATTACATTTTTAGCTTTCATATCTTTAGCCCCTACCTCTCTGAAGTTTACTGCAAGATAGCTTGTCTGCTCTTTAAAGATCAAATTCAGTAGAAGTATAATCTCTTATCTTCTGCTCTCATTTTTTTCAGCTGTCCTTAATACAGGCCGACTGCTTCTACACTATTATACTGAGACTTGAATTTCAGGGTTATGAGTGAATTCCTGAGTTCTTATTCCTAAGATCTAGTGTCAAACTCTTTTGTAAATGGCCTCTTAGAAATCTCTGTGCTATTTTCCTCTGCTTCCTTCTTAAAACTTTCTTACCTCATTTCCAGAATGCTAACTATGTCTTCTATCTCATTGATCACTTTTCCATTGCTTATCTGTTTCACATTCCCAATCCTTCAATGTGACTATTCTCCAGGGTTCTACACATGTATCTCATGATTCTCTGTATTGTTATTTTGTGATCCTACTTAGAGACTTCTCCAGCATAATATCTATTCAAAGGACATCCAAGTTTGTACTTTTAATCCGTAGGATTTTACTCTATAGAACCAAAAAATATGCACATCAACTAGCTCTTTCTAAATAGCAAATATTATGTAATATTTAATATATATATTACATTATAAATTAAATGGCTTCATGGAACATGTTCAAAATTAGAATTAATTGTCTTTCTCTCAAAGCACATCTTCCTTCTGTATCATCTATATAGTATAATGTTATAATCATCTATCCATTCATCCCCCCAAAAATTTCAGGATCAACTTATAATATTCCTTCTCCTTCACCCATCCATCCAACAGAATAGCAACATCTATGTATCTATCTCTATGATAGTTTTCATGTCCAAACATTGTATTTCTCTTTTACTCTTATTACAATTTAGTTTTTTTTTTCTTTTCTTTTTTTAATACTCAGTTCTATTCAAAGTTGTCTTTCTAAAGATAATGGATTTGGAAATTCTACCACTCTGCTTAAAAATAATGATGCTTCTCCACTATTCACGGAATAATGTGCCTAAGTTTCAGTCATTCTGCAGTTAAAGCCCAGTTTTTATTCCAATCTCTTTTCTGATGATTCTGTGTAAAATCATAATCTCTAGTCATTCTGTGTGTATATTGTTTCCTGGTCTGCCAAGTAGATTCAAGCATACAATGGAGGAAGATTGTCTTATAAAGTTGGATTCTGATGATCTGTGGCTCAAGATTTCATTCTTCAATTGCTTTGAAAATATTCTTCATTTTATTTTAAGTTTTATTGTCTTGGATTTCAGGCTGTTTTTCAGGGATTTGTGCTTAAATAGTTTCTCTTGGCAATAATGAAAGGGGTTGGATAAACTTAACCTTATACCTTCTCATAGAAAAGAATGAGATGGAAGAGAATTTGCAAGGAACAAGAATGGTGTTTTTAAAGGGGCAGGTAGAGCATGTTATGAGGTCAATTTTTTCAAAGGAGAATTCTTTCATTAAGTGAAAAAGCTCACGATGAAACACATAATCATATTTATTTCAAAGCTATGATATCACCCATCAGCATTTCTTTAATTTTCAAATTATCTCAGTCATCATCACAACTAACAGCATGTTTCCCAATACTTACTACTGAAATTTTCTAATGTTCTCATGCGAGGCTTTATGATCTTCCAAAGAAAGCACTAGATCTATACTGTTGAGATCTCAGTCTAAACCTGTGATGACGACAGTCCTTTTATACCACTCTGAGGTATTAAGCTGTGCTTATTATATTGCTGCTCTTAACTTTTATTAAGCCAGTTACTTCTAGTGTCTAAGGAAAGAACTAGATACGTTCAATGCTGCAGTTACACTCTGAGGCTACCTTACTTGATAGCACTATAATGAACTATAAACATTCACCAAGCTGGTAGAGTATTTAGCCTTCACTCAGTATAGTCTTCTTCCTATGAAAGCCTGCTATAACTAGTTTTGTAGCCACGAATGCCATATAATTCATTTCAGTTCATGTAAATAAACTGAAAAACATAGACTGCAATATGCATCATACATTTCCCTAATCACCCATAAGCATGAAATGTAATCGACTCACAACTCTTGTTCATTTAGATACTTGCTACATACTACTGTTATTCCATTCCAGTTAGTTTTGGTTATTTCCAAAGATCCTCTATTTGAGATGGGTTGGAAACAACTCCTGGAATTGTGAGATGAGGTGAAAAAGAATCAGTGCTGTTATCTCTTATTTTGTCAAAGTCTACATTACTTCATAATTATATATGACATTATGAATAAGAACAATAATTTTGCTTAATTTTCAGCATTGGATTTGACAATCAAGTCATCTTAGATCCTAGAGTACTACTGAATTTATAAAAATTTATCCAAGAGCTTCTTAGTTCATTTACCATGACCTGAAGTGTTCTCTTCCCATTGATGTCCCTGAGAGTTCCTTATAGGGGAAAGCACGCACTGAAATTTGAAATTTGGCTTAGGAACTGAAAATCAATCTACTTTTCAATTGTGTGTCAAGGGAACATATGAGCAAGTGAAGATCTGTTTTTTTTTTTTTTTTTTTTTTAAATTGTTCCATTGATGTTAGTCCCCAGTTGGCAAGTAGGTACATGATTGGGTGTCTGATTTCCTTTAGCATCTTTATGTCATAGTATATGCAGCTACCTTGGATATCAAGGAGGGGTAGCAAAGCTAGTTAAGATGGTTCCCAGGTCTATTTGTTAGAAGAATGAGTTCCTAATGATTAAAATTTTAGATTCTGCTGCAAGACAGTAAAGAGATCATTTCCACTTGAAAATATCTTGTCCAACTTTTAATGAAACATCATAGGAGAAAATTAACTCATTATCATTGCTTCTTAGATTTTATGCTTTAAGAGTTCTGTATTGATTTTAATAGTGTTAGAACTCAATTCTTTTAATTCCATTAAATATTTATTATGAGTTCACCATCCTGCCACAATTTCAAGTTTTTCCAATTTCTACAATATAGAAAAACTCCAGGAAGAAACAAAAATTACCCAAATATCACCAACTAGTAATACACTATTATTATCTTCATTAGCACTGATAAAACTTAATTCAAATCAAATCTTTATATACATATACACATACATGCTCTTCTCACATAAGAATACATTAAAATGTATGCCATTCTAATATACTTATACAATAACATTTTTTAATTTGGAGAATAATTTAACAGTGTAAAAATGATATGTATATACATATGTATGCATAAATTAGGAGGAGTTGTCATTTTGATATTCATCCCAGGATTACAACATGCATAAATCAAATGGTTTTGGTAAAATATATTTTTTTTAAAGCATACAGTTCAATGTGATTTGAAAAACATACATGCCTAAGAAAGTTCTATTTCAGATAGAAGAATAACTCATTAATATAAAAAGATCTTCCATGACTCCTCCTAGTCAGTTATCTTCTATCCAGAGCAATCATTGTTCCGATTTCTCTCACGTAGCTTAATTTTGCCCATGTTAAAACATGATATAAATGGAATTAGACACTAAATTCTCTTCTATGTCTGGCATTTTTAGCTCAACATAATATTTAAAAATTTAAATCTGCTTAGTATTGCATTTCGCTTTTTTGCTAACTGGTATTCATTGGTATGACAAGACCTCCATCTGGATAACCATTCACACACTGTAAATTGTTTGAAAGTTTTTAATAAAGTTAAACATCTCACCAATGACTATGGAATTACATATCTACATATCTACTTTAGAAAAATTAGGTATATGTTCATTTAATAATTATCTAGGGATATTTTTGTCAGCTGTACTATATAAATATTAGCAAGTTATTGAATTGTGGGTAAAATCAGTTGTTCAGTAAACAACAAAATTCACTTTAAAAATAAAGGTTTGGTAGGTAGGTCTTTTGAAACAATTTTAAATATCCTGAAAATTTATTTAAGATTCTCTGAAGCAACATCAACATTATTTTAAATTATAGGGTATCACATTCATTTTTTAATTTTAACATTAACACACTCTATCATACTTTGATGCTCATTCACTAAATAAATTGATGAAGATATACTTCTACTTATTGCCATTCTAAATAAAATTACAACTTAGTTTCTTCTTCATAAACATAGTTTTATGTTTCTGAATGATTTTTAACATAAAACTTTAAAAGTAAAATTGACTAGAAAAGGTATAAGCATGTTTTATTAAAAAAAAAGTTTAATAAATATTGACCATTGATTCTGCAAAGACTTTGCTAAATTATTCTCCAATTGGTAGAGTAACACCTTCTGTCTCTTTTACTGTAACAGTATTCTGTATATTGAATAGATTTACTTGTTTTCCTATTTTTATAAATGAAATAATATATGGCTGAATTTATAATTCCTACCTTATTAATATAAATATTTAGATTTTATGCAAATATTGAATATATGTTCATGCTTGCCCTGTTCATGTCCTTTACACATTTTATTAGATGATTAATATTGCATATAAAAAGATTAAACATATGATCATGCTGCCCTATTCATGCCCTTTGCATAACTTTGCTTGGTTTTAACATTTTCAAATTGAATAATAATGATATACATATAAAGAATTTCTGTGAACTCCTAATTTGATATAGCATTATATTTTAAGACTTATCCATGTTGATTTAGTTGAGTGTGGTTAACATTTAATACTGAATTTTATCCGATTGTGTGAATGTGCCAACACTGATTTCTTTTATTCTATTATCAATGATGTGTGAATAGAGATAAATTCCAGTATCTATACTTTAAAAAATGCTGCTATGAACATTTAATTCCATATCTTCTAGTTCTCATGTGTAAAATATTCTTAAAAATGAGTATACTCATTCTCTTTACATAATGTTTAATATAAAAAGTCCTTAATTTAACATAGTTGAGTTTTTGACATATTTTTATTAGAATCTGCATTTCTATGTTTTGTTAAAGAAATCATCATCTGGGATTTCACTTCTGTTTAAGGCATAGATCATGCTATAACAATAACGAATATCTGGATTTATGGATATTGGAGAACTATGTATATAAAGAAGATTAAAGGAAATAACTTACAAAAAGGGATGAGAATTTCCAATATGAGTCTTATTTGAAATTTGCTCTAAAAGTTCAATAACCAATACAGTGACCATTGCTATAATAGATATATAGACTAATAGCACAGAAGTAGATAGCCCATAAGTAGAATTATGGGTATATAGTAGCTTAGGTTTTTGCCAAAGGTATCTTTCTGATTTAATAAAGTTCCTTTCCTTAGTGGTGCCAGAAAACAAATCTATATTAATAAAATAATTTTAACTTTTACTACCCATGGAGTTAGAGATGGATTATATAACTAAATATAAAGGCTAAAATTTTAAAGGTTCTAGGGTATCATTTCTTCGTAATCTTAGAGTAAGCCAGATTTTCTTGTGGAAGACTCAGAATAAGCATAAAAGAAAAAAATTAAAATATTTAATAAGAATCAAAAGTTTCTGTTCATCATTAGCTAATATGAAGAAAGTGAAAAGGCAAGTAACTGACCAGAAGAAATATTTGCAAATACAAATATATGCAGATAAGGACTTCTGGCTAAGCTATTTAAAGTATTTGTACATATCAATAGGAAAAAGATAAATCAATAAAATTGGACAGAATACTTCAATAAGCATTTCACAAAATTAGATTATCTAAATAATTAGTAAGTATACAAAATATTTTCACCCTTAAAGCCAGAATAAAATATGACTATACACTCAAGGACTTATCAAAATTTAAATCAAAAAGGAAGACAATGCCAAGTGCTGGAAATTATAAGATTGAATGGAACTTTCACAGATGTCTAGAAAATTGATAAATGGAAATACTAATTTTGAAAACTTACCAGCAGTTTGCAATAAAGCTGATCATATCTTCTTGATTAACCATCCATTTGAATTTCTTACATAGATCTCCATCTCCATCTACATATATCTACATGTCTATCTGAGGAAAACATGTGTGTACATCCATGGAAATAAATGGCATGAGAACTATGTTCACAGCAGCTTTACTTAAAGTGGCCACAAAATGAACTGAAGCCATATTTCCATAAGCAGGATAATAAAGAGAAAGTTTGAATATTCAAGTAACAAAAGGACAACTATACAGCAATAAAATAATAAACTACTGATGCATGTACAAACACATAGAAACTAAAAATTATATGAAGTGAAAGTAAGTACACACAGATTTTACAGATGAACAAGAAGATAAATGCAATACAGATAAATACAAAAGCATTAGCCAGAATTAAAAATTGCTGCAAATCAATGAACAGAAAAATAAAATAGATAACCAATATAAATAAAGTGAAAAATACATGAAAAGACAATTAATGAGAAATGCGAACAACTTGAATAAAACTGACATTATAATTTTTAGGAAGAAATATAAAATAAAAATATTTTGCTATTTTATATTCTTTTGGTAAGCAAAACTAAAATGTAGTCATCTTGTGTTAGGTAGAGCTTAGAGTTTGAAAAAATAACATATGGAGGAGATGCATGTTGAGAAACCACTTGCAAGAAGAATTTGGTGATATGTGATAAAGTTAAAAATATGTTTAAAGTAAGATCTTGTAATTTCACTAAGAAGTGAATATGGTAATGACACTTTTGCAAAAGTGCAATAGGGCATTTTCAAGGAGGGCATGGTGTGTTGAAATATATCTAAGAAATGGGGAACCTATATGTAGGAAATTATTTTAATATGCAGAATAATTAATACAAAAAATAAATTAAAAAAAATCTGTGTATTGAGAGAATATAGAAGACCTCTTCTTGGGGAATGTGGAAAGGATGATATAAGATAAAACATGAATAGAATTTCTATCTATATTTTCTATTTTATAAAAATAAAACATTTCAAAGCTATACAAGTAAATATAAGCTTCTGGCAGTTTTTAGATGTAAATACAATGCAGTTGAATTACTGTTTGCACTTGTGTCTGTAACTTTTGTGTTAATAATAAAATACAAATAATTTTATTAGATGTCAATTTCCTAATTACAGAGAGAAAATTTATTGATAAATATTGAATTTTTCAGTCAACCTGTCAATTATATCTTTACAGGACATATGTATAGACATTAGAATTGCATATAAAAACATCTAATTCACAAAGAAATTTAAAAATAAATAGAAATGGAAGTTTAAAACATGTGACTCAAAAAAGAAGACAGCAAATATCTACCCAAATACCTCAGTAAATTAATAAATATAAATAGATTTGTCTAAATAAAAGCCGATGTTATTAGATTGAATTAAAAATAGCATCAACAAAATAAACCATCATGGCATGTTGTTTGCAAGAGAACTCTTAGAGACAAAGAAAGTTTGTAAGTAAAGGAATAAAGATACAACTTGCAAATCCTAACTAATATTACTAAAAGCAAATAAATATATAGCTGTCCAGTTGTAAAATATTAGGCATAGTTGATATCAAGAAATTAATAGAAGGGGGAAACAATGTTTCTTATTGATAAAGGATCAAGCCACCAAGAAAATATACAACATAGCATCAAAATATGTATGTCATGGATTTTTATTTCCAGTAAGGTGAAATAATCAAAACCAGAATTGCCCTCCCACCCGAAACAATCAATTAACAGACAAAGCACAGAACATGACAATTTTTTTAAGAAACTGGGCATGAAACAATGAAAAACAAAAGTTCCTGAAAGATAGAAAATAAATTCAGCACCTGCTACAATTACCCCAGCTGACTGCTTGGAGTCTTCAAGTGATAGCACAGGGAAGAAGAACTTAGGCGGAGATGGGAGACACCAGGAGTACAGGAACCAAGCATGGAAACCCAGCATATTCTGGCAAGCAATGCAATCTCCTGCTAAAGATGGTCCTCTCGTCATCCACTGAAACTGTGACTATTTAATCTAACCTAAAAAAAGACTTTGTAAATATGAATAAAATTAATGACCTTGAGATGGGGAGATTATCCTGGATTAGTTGTGTGCACCCATCTAATCACATGAGCCTGCAGTTTATATTAGACTTCACTCTTGGTGCACATTCTCTGGGTTTGGACAAATGTATAAAAACATGTGTCCACAATCACACCATCACTTCACTTCCCTACAATTCCTCTTACTCTATTCATTCATCCCTCCCTACCTCTCCTAACACCTGGCAACCGGTGATCTTTTTGCTATTCCATGCTTGTCTTTTCCACAATGCCATGTGTTGAAATTATATAGCAGGTAGTCTTTTCAGACTGGTTTCTCTCCTTTAGTAATTTGAGTTTCCTCCATGTTTTTTTCCATGACTTGATAGCTCTTCATTGTTGTGCTGAATAATATTGTATTGTCTGAATGTACCACAGTTTATTTATTCATTCACCTGATGCAAGACATTTTGATTACTTCAAAATGTTATAAATAAAATTGATATAAACATTTGTCAGCAGTTTTTGTGTGAACATAACTTTTCAACACTTTTGGATAAATATCTGGGAGCACAAATACTGAATTTCATGGTAAGAATATCTTCAGTTTCCTAACAGACTACTACTTTTTTCCATCATTTTTCATCGCCACCAGCAATTAGTGAAAAGTTACAATTATTCATTGGCCACATGTTTTTTTCACATTTTGTATTATTGCAGTTTTAACAGTATTATTGAATTATTGCTTTAATTTGTATTTATCTGATGGTAAATGATGTAGAGCATATTTTGATATACCTAATTGCCATTTATATATTTTCTTTGGTGTCCATCCAGATCTTTTACTCAATTTTAAATAGAATATTCCTTTGCTTATTTTTGAGTCTTAAGAGTTCTTTGTATGTTTTGGATAATAGTCTTATCAGCTGTCTTTGAAAGGTATTTTTACCCAGTCTGTAGCTTATTTTCTTATTCTCTTGACACTGCCCTTTACAGAGCAGAATTTTTTAATTTTAATGAATTCTAGCTTATCACTGAATTATTTCAAGGTTTATGCCGTTGGTATTATTTCAAAATCATCACCATACCGAAGGTCATTTAGGTTTTCTTCTGTGTTATCTTTTAGTTTTATTGCTTTGTATTTTACATTTTGACCTATGATCCATTTGGAGTTTTTTTGTGAAGAATATAAAATTCATTGTTTTTCATAAGAATGTCTTGTTGTGGTGCCACTTGCTGAAAAGATTATATTTGTACCATAATAGATTTATTCTTTTTGAACTCTTGGAGAAATAAAATTTTTGTAAAGGTTACAAATATTAACACTAGCTTCTCTTTCTTTTTTTTAAGAAATATTTTTAAGAAAGGGGTAAAGATGGGAAGGGAAAGGAAGGGAAGGGAAGGAGGAAGAGAGGGAAGAAGGGAGGAAAGAAGGGAAGGAGGAAGGAAAGAAGGAAGGAAAGGGATAAAGAAGCTCTTTCATTTATTATTTGCTTTTGATTGTTCTCCCAGCCCTCAGTTACAAACTCAGGTCCTCGGGCTTTATGTGATCTACATCTCTGTGACTGGCTTAACACCTGAGCCACCAGGTTGTGTGTCTGTTTCTTAATCTTCTGCTTCCAAATACATTTTATAAGAGTTGTTACCAGCCTCAAATACTTACAAAGCACCTATTACATGTTCAACCATGTTTTCAAGTAAATTCTGAGCAGATTATAAAAGACAGACTTCACAAGGGCCCTCATTTTCAAGTTGCTCAAATAAGTGTATCACAAAGAGAAAACAATAAAATATTCCTTTGTTAGTCAATCTAAATACAGCAATCATTCTGACAAGGTAAGATTGATATGGTTTGCTTGATGAAGTTATCAAGTTGTTGAAGCCACAGGAGTGAAAAGGGCATGTGGAAGACTAAAAAGGCAGCACTTGATGGAAAATTAATCTTACATTAGAACCATGTGGTAAAAAGGATTGATGAGTGAATAAGACAGCTTTCAGCTAAACATTTATGTTGCAAGTGTGGATTTGATGTAACAGATAAATAATATGATAGCCTTATTTTCTGCACCAAAAGTTGGACTACATACTTTGACAATAGGTATTTCCATACTTTTTATCCCAAAGTATTTATAGATTCTAGAAAGTCATGGGAATATTACATAAGATGTCTTGGATACTTAACTCAGTGCAACCACAGGTTAACCTTTTGTATAGCTATAGTACAATATAAAACCAGAGACTAACAGGATAATCCAAAGAATATGAAGAGTTCACCAGGATTACATACACCTGTGATTTCATGACTTCATTACATATGTATGGATGTGTTCATAGTTCTATGTAATTTTGTCATATTCTCATTTGTCTTTGAAGTTAGTAATATTATTAGTTCTTACAAATGCAAAATCACTATACACCAGTTTTTGACTCTCCATTCAGGGCAAAATCTAAGAGGTGTGGAAATCTTGAATCCAAAGTTATGAAAATTATTAAGGTTTTTTTTTCAGGCATATTATTAAGTTGCTTTTGTAAATGTTTGAACCAGTTTACACATTTGCTGGTATATTATTTGTTAACTAACATTTCGACCACGACTTCTCCAAAACACCATGGGGTTAAAACAGTATCCTGCTGTTTCATTTGCTTTTCCTGATTACTAATAAGTTTGTTATAAACTTATTTGTATATCATTTGTACTTCCTATACAATGTGTCACTTGCTGACGAAGAAACTGAGCTTAGAATGGTTAAATAACTTGCTAAGGCCACAGGGCTATTAAAATATGATCTAGAATGGAAAGTTAAGTTCATCTGACTCCATGATTTAATGCTGGAAAAAACAGATAACATGTACATATTGACACCTTGTCCTTATGCCACTGATGAACTGCTAACCCTACCCTCTGAGTATTATTACAATTTCCTAATGACTGTTGCAAATTGCTGCCTTTAAATTTAGAGAGCATTTTCCTTAAAAAGAAGCAAATAGGACATGCCCGAGTAGCCTTCAGCCAGGACAGTCCATATACATCCCTGGGATCCCAGTAAGTGTCCCAGTACCTGTCTGCCTACTTGCCCTCATTTCTACCTGCACCTTTACTTAAAAAAAAATAAAATAAAAAGAGGAGACTGTTACTCTGTAACTGTTCTCCATGTAAAGGGGGATGAAATCATAAGCTATGATATCCCACCCATCATGTGCATTCCCCCACGTAGTTCCTTGGCTCCTTCACTGTGTTCTCTTGACATCAGGCTGCACAATGTCATATCTTAAAAGGAGTTATAGATTTGGAACTAATTCAGCAGCTCTTAACCTTTCCTGATTCATCACATAAGAATTCTTTTTAATGATTCATTCTTATTGACAGAAGTACTGAGATTTCAAGGAGCAGGCAGCAATACTTCATTCTGTCCAGATCTCTGTCTGCCTCACTATCTGATTCAATTCTGACAAAAAGCAGAGGGAGCCAGCAGAATATTCAGGTTGTCACATTAGTCCTGACCAGTCACTGCACAATCTGATGGTAATTTCTGAAACTGGGAGAATTAGTTAGAGCTGCTGCTATTATTTCTGCAGAGTTCTGGGCTCATCTGTTAGCAGAGAAAGATTGTCAAAGGAGATGCTTTGGCAAATACCTTCCTGCATGCTACTTTCTCTGAGATTTTAAGAGTCATCTAAAATAGTATCTTTCAAGAACTGTTAAAAAGAGTATGCTGTCGATGCTGGTCACCCTGCTGGTTGTCCACTGACCCACAGCTACACCACTGAGAGAGGTCAGATGCTGATCTAGATAAGGAAAGTTTCTTTTAGAGTAAAATCAAATCTTGAACAGAGAACAAGTGGACAGAGGCAATGTCTTCTCCCTTTGTTCAGATGCCCCATGTGGTCTCTTAAAATCCAACAGTGGTTTGAGGACTTGACATGCAAAGGTGTAAAATAAGGGTGCACTCCTTTCATCATTTTCCCACTCTGAGGAAATGTGTGTTCCTTTCTCTTTCTGAGTACTAGTTATGATGTGAAATCCTAGTCATTCACAACACTCAGTTTGCACAGCCAGCAGCACAATACCTAAAACAAAAATAGTGCTGCGTGGGATGCCCTTGGCTTCTTTCCACTTAGTGATGTAACACTTGGTAGGAAATCTTACCATACTCTCATTCTTCTTAGGATACACCTAGGGACACAGCTTCCCATTGCTCCAAAATGCAAGGTTGTAGGTTCAAATTAAAAAAGAAGTGTTAGTAACCCCAGTGTTGTCACTTCTACTGATTCAGAGAAGCTGGTGATACTTATTAGCAGGAGTCTGACTTTCAAAAAACAACTGTCTGCACTAACGTTGGCTAACAATAAATTTAGTAATCATATTCTTTCTTATCAAAAATATCATTTTGATTTGTGTTTTCTACTTTTTCCCATCCTGCATTTCTCTTGAATATGATTCATTCTTTCAACAGGTCATCCTTGACTTCCATAACAGAAAAATCTGGAGTTTCATAAACCCTAAATTCATACAAACCATCCTAGGTGTTAATTCCTATCATAAAATTCAACAATGTGATTCATTAATGCAGCCACTTTGTACTCATTGGTGAGTGAGTACATAGATAAGTACATCTGAAATGTCAATGTAGGTTCACTAGTCCCCAGTGACTTGGTCCCTAACTCACTATCACAGTACATTCACTTCACACTGTGTTTCCTTGAATTACCAATTATTGTATCATGGGCTTTCCATGGATCACTAATGACATCTGAAACTTGTAATTTAAATGTATAACATTAAAGGCCTACTTTGTTAACAAATACAAATATAATGGATTACTATTTCCTAAAATAAACTTATTTAGCATTAGTACAATAAACAAGGTAGTTGTAGTTGTAAGAGAGTATTTATCAGAATCATTATTCCATTAAATTCTTTTAAGTATTTTATTGCCAAATAATTAAGTTACTAGTATATTATATGACTATAAGTTTGAGATTAATAGGTTGCTTATCTAATAATACAGTAGTTTATCATGACTAGAAGTAGTAGACCATTAGCATAGACTCTTATTTTCTTATTTTAATATCTATATATGTCTTCAATAAAATTTATTTTGCATTCTGTGAAGGCATGAGGTACAAGGCACAGAACTTTTTTTCAAGCAGCTTAGAATCCTAAATACCAGTCTCATTTAAAATTGCTTTTCTTCCCTTAGCCAGCAAAGTAATAAACATATTAAACTATACCCTCGTTTAAAAATCAGCTGATTAGTGTGCCCTGGTAGAGAAAAAGTTAGGTCAATCGCCTCTGAAGGAGCAAACTACATATCCCTTTTTCCAAGTCCGGAGTCTGGGGAAAAATAACCAGTGTGAGCAACTAAATAAAAATTAAATAAAGATGCTTCTAAATAAATGCCAGCTGATTCTAGGCACATGGTTTTCCTATAAACTATGGTGTTTGATAAATAAGTATATGCCCAACATTTGTGAAGTGTTAATGTTAAATGATTATGGAAAACAAAAATTAAAGTAACAAAATAAAAATATTAGAAATTATTTAGGCCTTTACAAGCTAATACTAGAGAAGGTTTAAAATGAAGATTATGCAACTGTAATGGACCTTATTGCTGAGATTTCTGTGAATCTTCTGCAGTTCTTAATACTATTCATTTTACAGCATTGATGATAATAATGCACTTGCTTAGTTACTGTTCTTGCTTAGTGAATTAAAGATAAGAATACTACGTATGTTACCAGAACCTACAGAAGTCCTTGCAATGTTTCTGATACTGATACACGTTTTGAAGAAAGAATGAAAAAAATAAATTCTCCTGTCATTTGATGTCTCTTTAACAGTTGACCATTACTTCTTAAAAAGTTCAATTTTCTTGGCTATTGACATCACATTTTCCTCATATCCTTCTTAATTGCCTTTGTTATCACTTCTTCATCACCTAACTTTTAAATATGATTTCTTTAAGATATCCCAACACTCTTCTCTACTTATTTCATACTGTATTCTTGGGATAGCTCATTTACTCTCAGAGTTTTAGTTTTTTACTATTTATAAAATAGCCTCCAGTTTCAGAGTTCTCTATCTGAACATGTAATAAATGACTTATTGGACAAAATATAAATGCTTTTTAAAATATCCAAGACAATACTTCTCTACCAAAACAACTGTCTCCAGTTTTCACTTAGTAACACTAACCAGCTACAAAAGTCATAAACTGCACCTAAAACATAACACTTGCCTTGCAACAGGAATAGGGGTGATATTAGAAATATTTGGTGACCAAAACACCATACACATGAACCAACTGGAAAAGAGATCAGCCATAAACTACTAGTAGAGCAGTACTGGAATACACCAACATCGATTGCTCAACACTATACCTACTCTTATATTTAAGAAGTTATGTCTATAGTTAGAGAAGTTTTGTAGTGAAAACATTTCTTAAGAAAATCTTTCTTTTTAATTATCATTGTCAGTTTCAATTTTACTTATTTTATTAATGTTTCATTAGTTCACAATACTCCTTCCTTGTTTTTCAAAAGAATAAACTCACAGTTAATGTGTCTATCACAATAGACACGCTAGAATTATTGGTCTGATGGGCAAAATCAGTGGGACCAGAAGGAGAGTTACTGTTAAAATGTATTATAGTTGTTTACATGGTAAGACTGGCTTCCCTAACTAAACACTCATTTCCCTGATAGTAGACGCTGTGTATTATAGACAACAGCCACCTCATTTCCTACAGGAAGATGAGACACTTAGTAGGAACACAAAAATATTGAATTATTCAGTGCCTGACTGAATGAATAAATAAGTGATGACCTGGATAAGGTTTATAGTTCAATATTATTAAAACTGTCAGCAGTAGCACATTACTGATTTGGGTCTTGTCTTTTTAATCGCATTTCTCACCACTTCTCCCATATGTCAATGTCCTAAAACTTGTTGAGTTTCTACCAAACTCAATAGCTTTACACACATTTTTTTAAAAATACAGAAGATAATCTTCTCTCTGCAGGTTTCAAAAATCAGCTTACATGGCAAGTGCCTTACTTGCTCCACTCAGTTCTTTTCTTTCCTGTGACTTCCCTTTGTTTTTATCTTTTCTATCCTAGTTATATTGAAATCTTGCTTTGTGAAATTATGTTTGACAGCGATTACTTACAGACAGTAAATCTTATGAAGTGCAGTGTTTATCCTCTCTCTACTTAATCCCGTGTCTTCATATGGAACCTTACAGTAAGAGCTTCTCAATAAATATTTGCTGAAAAATACATTTATTTAAACATTGTCTGATATTTTTGAAATAAATTGACATCTTATCTATCCTGAAAATGTCCCTAAAATGATAATAATGTATACAGATTTTATTGATTCATATATTGAGGGGTCCATTTTTTGGCGTATGTAAAGGAAGGGAATTAGTGTAGAAATTTGTTCTAGTCAGAGCTCAGATGATTGTGTATACATGTAAAATTAAGTCTATTATTAGTCTGGTAAAAAAAATAAGGGAGACTTTGGAGTTCAGAAATTATGAAAATGTACATATCCATGGAGGAGCACAAGTGTTGAAGCTGGCTTTTTTCAAAGAGGGAATTAATGATCTACGTATGAACATGTGAGAGGAGAAAAAAGCTGAAACTCCATGTGAGGTGAGAGGCAGAGTATCACACATAGAACCAAAATAACTGAAAAACAATTCTAATGTGTGAGTTATGGAAAAAAATTCAACTTGTATCTTGATACAAATATTTCAAGAATACTTAACTGATTTTGATATGGATGAAGGGGAAAGCACCTGTATTTACATAAGGGCTATGACTAAAATTTGCAGAACTTTTGGTTCTAAGAATACACATGGCAACATTTTCATTTTATTGGTGAATTGGTGGTGACCCATGGACTTGATAAATATATGGATGATAGACTTGGCATAAATAAAAAATTGGGGGGGGAAACATAGTTTGAACCTAGAGCACAAACATATAATTCCAGAAGAGTTATAATGTGTGTGTGTGGTCTGTGTAGCATATGAAGAAATAAATCACCGTGAATAGGAATCAGTTATAATATGCTTACAGAAATAAACATATGATCATAGATGTATTACAAAAGAGAAAGAAAATACAAAATAATAATTTGAAAAACAAAATTAAAACTGTATAAATGAAAATATTATTTAAATGAAAAAAATCAATAGATGGATCAAGTGAACCTACAATGAAAGAGGTAATAGGCGGACTAGAACAGGGCTGAGGAAACTACAGAGAAGGTGCGTGGAAAGTGAGAGAGAGAAAATGAAGGGGAGTACAAAATGGGAGACTACGTTTTGACAGAGATCTTGTCTCAAACTAAATAAACATTGTGCAGACAAAAACTATAAAATATTGTGGAAATACAAAAATGCAAATTTCAAAGTGACTAAAAACATGAGGAAACAAAATAACTGACCTAAAGGAGAATGATAATGTCCTGCATCTTTTCCACAAAACCACTCTCTGGTCTTTTTATGAGTTGAAGTATCAGAGAACAGAGGTCAGGAAAATTCTACTGTAATATTTGGAAATTGAGGGAGAGCATTTTCAAAAGGAAGAAGTCCCAGAAAGAAAGCTCTATAATAAACTCCCCTCAAATTCTTGATTACTTACTGAACTTTACATGTTTTGAGATAATCCAAGTGGCCCCTTGGAAAGTGATAACCAGAAGACTGATACAGCTGAGCAGACATTAAAACTACTATGTACCACAGCAAACAAAGTAAAGCTCTTTAGAGGAACTCAGTGAACACCCTGAACTTTCACTTCAAATCCCCATAGAGCCATATCTTAGGAGTAATAACCACGTGCTTGAGAAAAGTAAAAACTGACTCAGCTAAGTGTTAATCCAAATTCTCCAAGTGATCAGCAAACAGTTTTTAAGTGTCAGAAGTAAATAATAATCTTCAGAGGATGAAATGGAATCCTTACTTTTTTTCTTTACCATATATCTTCCGTAAGATATAATAGTATCAACCCAAAATAGCTAAAGATGTAAAAAGTAAAATGTGACTTATGATTAAGAAATAAAAAGCATTCTATAGAAATAGATCTGAGGAAGACAGTAAAGTTGGAAATAAAAGATAAAAGTCAAAGAACTACTATACAAATAAAATACAGTCAAAATGAATGAATTTATCTTTCAACTGAAAAGTAAATATTTAAAATTGGAGAGATGAGAATTTTAGATATGAAAAATGCAATCTGCTAGCTAATATATTTATTAGGTTGGAGAAGAAAAAATGATCAGTAAATTTTAAGATCGATCAATATGTGTGTGTATATGTGTGTGAAAAACTGCAGGCAGGAAGGAAGGCAACCAGGAAGGCAGGCAAGCAGGCAGGTGTAAAGAGAGAGGAAGAGGAAGTATTTTATTTCATTTTTATTCAGTTGTGCATGCTGATTGTTTCCACCAGAACTGAGACTGGAACCAAGGGTATAAGGCTTGCACTCCTTTGGAGGTGATAGACCTAACAACTACTCCACCACAGTTCGCCAACATACGTTTTTCAATTTAGACACTAGAGAAGCAAAACTGAGATTTAATGATCTGTACTACAGTAATACAATATCAAGTAGATTGATATAAATTTAATGTGAACTACAGAAGAAGAAGAAATATACAATGGGACATTAAAAATAATTTGAAGAAATTATGATTGATTACCAAATTTTGCTGGGTATAATGTGCACTCCTTTCCCAAATTTGTGAGGGTACAAATAGGGCGTGCATTCTACATGGGTAGTACTAGTTCCATATCTATATAAATGTTTCAATTCTTTTATTTATGCTTCTGCGTTAAAAGTATAATCCTAGAAATCAATAATGATAATGATATCCACATGCAAAATAAGGGATGGATGAATGAAGAAGGCATGAAAATCTAGTTTAACGAAATCTGATCACAAAGGCCTGGAGGATTCTTAAAAAAAATTTTTTTTTGCTTGTTTTTGATCACTTCAAAGTCTATGTGACACAAATGCAAAAGCACTCACAGCGTATCTGAAAACCCAACTTGCTGTGATACCTAGTGGCCTTACCAGTCAACTGCAGCCTAAGTATAAACACAAAAAATTTGAATTTAAAAATTCAAGTAAAAGGTTTTTTTTTTTTTTTTTTTCTTAAAGTTTGGGCCAAAAAGATGGATGCACATGATACATGGGAGCTCATTATACACAGCGAAGTGCAGAATATCACTGAAACATTCACCGGCAGAACTCAGAAGCTCAGCAAACCAACAAAAGATCCAAAAGCAAACCAACAAAAATCATTAAAATTACAGTTAATGACATTACATTCAAATTAATGAAAATAAAGATAAATAAAAACCTTAAAAGCAACCAGTGCTTTGGTGGGGGAGGGGGGATGAAGGGAAGCCATATTATATAGAGAAAAATAATGATATGAATATTAATTAATATTACCTTCTCAGAAATATTGAATGCCAGAAGACAAATGACATCTCAAAGTACTAGGGAATAAATGCTTTTGCCTGAAAAGAAAGACAATGCAAAAAAAGTGAAAAAAATGTTTTAAATAGACTTCGTTTTTAAAAATGACTTTAAATTCACTGAAAAAATAAAACGTGGATAGTTTCCCGTTCATCCAGTTGCCTCGATTACTAGCCTCCTGTATTGGTAGAAGGCATTTACTACAATCACTGAAAGAGTATTAACAGTAATTTTTTCCTTTTTCTTTTGTTTTTATTGACATATGCTTTTAAGTATTTTGAATTCACACCTTATCATGTGTATTTCACACTACACTTCACATCATTGATCAGAGTACTAGTGTCCAAATGACATGCTTTTATGTAAAATTCAGGCATTACTCAGATGTGTTTTTTTTTTAAACTATTTTTTAACTATTGTTCTTTTACTGCTCCAGGAGTCTATTCAGGGTATCCAGCTGCATTTAGTTCCCATATCCCTTAGAACTTCACAGTTTCTCAGAATTTCATTGATTTTCATGGACTTGACAACTTTGGGAGTACTGGAGCGGGTATTTTGAAGAATGTCCTTTTATTGGTATTTGCCTGGTGTTTTTTCCTTCATGATTTGATTGTGTTTCTCTTTTGTGGGGAAAGGACAAAAGGGAAAGGGACATTTTTATCACGTCATATCAATGATATTTTCTCTAAACATTGATACTGTTGAAATTGATCATGATCACTTGCCTAAGGAACTGTTTATCATGTTTCTCTTTTCATACTATCATTCCTGGAAGGAAATCACAATGCACAGCTAGACTAAAAAATGGGGAATTATGATTCTCATCTTTGAGAACAGAGTACCTACATGCATTATTTAGAATTCTGATGCATGGGCGATTTATGTCCTTTCCCCAATATATGAATTTACTTATTTGTATCAATATGAACTCATAGATGATTATTTTATGCTTTGGGTTATTATTATTGAATCCTTTTTTTTGTTGTTGTTGCTCCCATTGTTTTAGCTTTGTCCAGAGGGAACTTTTCATTTGGTTCTTGTGTAATTTTAACATAGTCCCATCAACAACCCTTAGGGTTTTTTTGTTGTTGTTGTTATTTGTTTGCATACTCTTGTACTCCAAGATGATCCAGACTCACCTTGCATATTTCCTGCCCCAGTCCTAGAATCAGGAATTTCTCCAATAATCCTAACCCCTGTTCATTGGAGAATGGTAATTATAAATTATGACGTGCACGAGGTATGCTTATGGCTGCTTGGATATTACAGCACTCAGGCTCTCAGCTGACAGGGGAAGAAAGTATATCATGCATACTAACCATACATATGCACATATCTGTAAATACTGCTATATGTAATATCCTTATCAATATTAATTAAACAAGATTTTATAGTGCTGTCTCCAACTCAAATGCATCATTATGAACCTCTGTCTTTAACTTCCTATTCCAACAGTGAAAAACATGCCTGTCTCTGCCAACTATCACTTAGTTGTTCCATCCTAGTATACATATATAGCAGATTTAGAATTATTAACATTCACCCCATATGAACTTTATCATCTAGAATACAGTTCTTATATGCATTTATTTTTATCATTAATTTTACAACTAAACTCACTCTTTACTTAGGCAAACAACTTTCCCCTTATCCCCTCAGTGAGGTGTTTTCATACAATTGTAATAAAATTAGAATCTCTCATCACAGTCTGTGTTAATTTCTGAGTTTTGTGAACTCATACAAGCTATTTTCTTTTAGTGTGCAAAGTTTCACATTTCATGATGCAATGTGCTATGGGTTGTAACAATTTCAGTGTTAATCATTTGCCATCATCATATCAAGGAGACTAGTTGTACTTTTTCAAAAAACTCTTTTGAGTCACCTGTTCAACGTTCACTCCTTTCTATGAATCCCTCAAAGTTGCTACACTTTTTATTGTCTCTATTGTTTTGCCATTGTAGAATGCCCTATAAATAAAATTTTGCAATCTATAGGTTTTTCACATTGACTTCTCCCCTGAAAAATTTTCATTTAAGATTCATATCTTTATATGACTTGATAGCCCTTTGTTTTGCTTTTATATCATTGAAAATGGTCATTGCATGAATGTACCAGTCTATTCACCTTTTGAAAGAAATCTTGGTTGCTTCCAGGTTTGGTTATTATGAACAAAGGTAACCGATCATGCACAAATTCTTGAGTAGACATAAGTTATCATCCAATTTGCCTAAACACCTACAAATGCAGTTGCTGGATCTTATGTAAGACCATGTTTAGCTTTGTAAAAGCTGTCGAACCCTTTCAAAGTAGCTGTCATTTTGCATTCTTACCAGCAACGAATAAGATTTTCTGCTTCCCAGCCCTTGATATTGTCACTGTTTGGGTTTTAGTCATCCTAACAATTGTTGAGTAATAGCTTATTGTTATTTCAATTTGCAATTCACTAATGACATGACATTGAGCATCCTTTCATAGGCATATTTGCCATCTGTCTATCTTCTCTATTGAAGTAATTTCTTCCCACTTTTTAAGTGAATTGTTCAATTTCTTATTTATATTTTATCAATATTCTTTGTTTATTTCGATGCAAGTTTTTATTCAGCTATGTGTTCTACAAACATTTTCTTTCAGTCTATGTCTTGTCTTCTCATCTGAATAATTTCTACCATGGAGAAGTTTTTGTCTTTAATAACATCCTCATTATCATTTTTTCCTGCTTAGTGACACAATATAAAAGGTCCTTAATTCTGTGACATTTAATGGAGGTCTATCAAATATAAATTGGAACTTTTTATGTTACCTATTCCTCTCATAAAACTTCTTTGTTTGATAGAAATCACTGACTTCTATTTATCCAAAAAAATGAGCTATTGCTCTTCTCTAAAATTTTATAAAGTCAAAATATTCCAAAATAAGAATATCAATAGGCTATGTATCTAGGCTATGTATCTAGCCAATATATAATTGGAGTCACTAAGTTTCTTTATTTTTGTTCAAATATGTTAGAAGTCTATAAATAAGTAATCTATGCTATTATTAATGTAAAGAAGGATATTCATATAAAAGTTCAAATCTTATTTTGAAATGAATCATTTCTTCTTGACTAGAATTCTTAAATTCATAAAGTGAAAGTCTAAAAACCCTTTAGTGAATTCAAGATATGGAACGATGTCATGTATCTACATATTTCAAAATATATATTAATACGTTATAATTAACTGTGAAAAATTTGCTAAGACATCTTTTAATATTTGAGACAACTGCAGAGCTCCATTGGGGGGAAAGCAGAGAAATCTATTTAAGATAAAAACATTGATGCATTCTTAATCACTACTAGTAACTCTGCAGTGTTATTGAGAGCTGAATGTTAAAGGTACAGAGAGTTTTCGTTACAGATTGGGAAATAGTGGTTAATAAACATACACATCAGAATTAAATTCAAAATGTTCTACATTGAAAACAAATTTCCACATTTATTTTGCACAAGAGATGACATTTGTTTTTATACTTGCATTTGCACTCTTAAGTTACTCTTGTGAATTAAAAATTTAGATACCATTATACTATATGACAGATAAACACCAGTAATAGTTTAATAACTTCAGCAATCAATACAGTATAGCAGGTCATTGTACCAAATGACTAATTTCTATCATTTATTCTGTTAAACCTGTGACGTTGCAATATGGAAGATATGTATGTAAATGGTAGATGAAGACCACATTTCTATTATCACTTAAGCTTGGCATCATTTTTCCACGAGATACCTTTTTGCAATTGATTTCATTTGGACTTATTATAAAGACTAAAAGAGTTTAGGTTTATAAAACTGCTGCATGTTTATACTTTAAACTACTTCCCATAAAACATATTCTTGATGTTGCTAAGGTATCATTAAAATGGTAACAGAACTTTTAGCTGTGTTAATAGCTGTGTAGAAAATGATTGAACTGGCTAAATACTGACATATATTAACTGTTTAATTAGTTCCAATTACCAAATGATAGTGCTGTAGTAAAGTTTAATTTCATTTTCACTTCCATAAGAATAACCAAAGGGTAAGGTATACTTTTCCTCACAATAATCTTTCATATTCTCATTAAAAGAGCAAAAGACGGTTGTTTTGGCCAATAGAAGCAATGTTACAGTTTAAATGGCATTTTAAAGTATTATCATTCATTTATATAACAGATAGTGGTATCAAATTATGGAAAGCTTGTTTTCAAATTTCAAATAAATTCAGTTCCTAAGGATCATGTTGCAGAGTAGACCAGATGTTCTTTTATTTCCCATAAATAAAGCACCATAGTAAAGAAATAATCACTAGATTTCAAACTACAATATTCTCATTATCTCATTGACAGAAAAAGAGTAGAACATTATTACAGGGAAAAATTAAGATATTACCTTTTCTTTTTTTTTAGAGGCAAAAGAACATCGCCAATAAAAAAAATCATATACAAACATGGAATGAGAATATTTCTAAAACATGGAACCGTGCCATTATTCTTTTGCTTACATCCTAAATCAGTGATAAAATGTTTGAATTCAGTCTAAGTTATGAGACCTCCTGGAGGAATTAGTTTATGACTTCCGCTAAAGCTACAGAGATAATACAGTCTATCAGTGATTATTCCAAACACAGTTTCCTATCAGAAGGGTTTCCCAGGGATGGGCAGGAAAAACCCACAGTATAGGTAAATCAAGAATATGGTCCTGTTTCAGGAAGAACAGTGAGAAAGCAAGAAACTTAATGGAAAAATTCTAGAAGGACTAATTATGTATGTACCAGGGAGACACAAGATACCCAGCAAAAAACACTAGAGAACTGGCTTCAATTTTGAATTCATTTCTCAACCCACAGATAGTTTGCTGAGCAGAAGCTGCAAGTCTTACAACATAGAGGTATTTGAGCATAAGATTAAAAAATAGGATTCACTATATATGACTATAAAACATGTAGATTTCATTCAAACACACAAATAGGTTAAATTACATGGACAGGAGAAGACATACAGTGGAAATAGCAATCAACAGTTGGAGTGTCTAACTTAATATTAGACAGAATAAATTAAAAAAATTGAAGATAGGAATTTCTTGTCAGAGTGGTAAATAAATCAGCAGTTAAAAAATCTAAATGCATATGTACCTTATAAAATAGCTTCAAAATCCATGAAATAAAAATTGATACAATTAATAAGAGAAATAATTCATTTAATCATTTTAACATATTTCCATACCACACATAGAGCAGTAAATATAAAAAGTAGGCAAAATATTAGCAAGAATACAAAAACTTATCTTCTCAGCTATTGTGCTGAGACAATACAAAAAATTGCAAAATATAAAAATGATTGTAGCACAATGGAATGATCTTATCTCTGTAGTTCTTTTTTATTCTGGCTCTTTGCCCTTTAAATTCTGGCTGCCTTGTTAGCCCTGAACTCAAATTTTTATCTCCACAATCAAATAAGACTGCCCCAAACCAGAGATAAGTGATTTTTCTTACATGTTTGTATAAAATATAGACTGGAGGGTAAAATGCTCAGCTATAAGATGAATAAGGTCTGAGGCACTAATATAAAACATAGTGATAATAGCTGATCAAAAATATAATAGATGGACTGGACGTAAAAATACTGTTGTTACATACTGACATTGAAAATTAAGTACTTTAGCATACAAAAGCACTTAATGTTATACTTACTATGTAGCAATTGTTCAGTGTACTTTATGGACTTTTGCTATTTTTGTCATTAGAGGCAGTCTTTTTTTATGTCTTATAATAAATACCTACATATCTTTTTTATTTCTACTAATATTATTGGTATAGACCAATATTAGATATTTAGAATGGATCCTATATGCATGAGATTATTTTGTTCATATTTTTTAAAAGATTATAAATATACTCCTTTATTATATACTTTCACCAACATAAAAATACCAGCACGAATTCTCCATGGAGAGTGTGCTATCATCAAATTGCCACAGAACTCAGAGGAAATAGAAATGTGAAAATGAAATGTGATAGAAACTCTGTTAATAGATTCATCCTTTTTATTGATGCTATGTATTTATCAGACTAAAACAGGTCTCCAGAGATTACAGATCAGTGTTTAAGTGCAGTAAGATCCATTATGTACTTAATTGCTTGTCCTTGTTTTCAAGGAAGCCTAGATTTAAACTAAGTCACATGACACTTTTGCATGGTAATGTTAAGTAATGCAATTATGAACAAAGTCCTAGTGTGGAAGTAAATTTTAGGGAGGCGAGTGGACCTTATCAATGCTGAAGTGTTTCATTTCCTTCAGGAGGTTGATGAGGTATGAACAGTTTTATGACTAAGGATAATTCATCCAGGTCCATCTCTCAGGATATGCTCCTAAAACTTGCAAATGAAACCCTTTTCTTGTTTGTCACTTGTATACATGGGGCCACTTTTCTTTGGTTCACCTGATTTAACATAGCATGAAAAAGAGTTCCAAGCATGTTACTAGCCTTCTTCTGCTTTTCTTTCTCCTTAGCTGATGAAGGCTGATCATAATCCAGGCAGGATGTACAGAAGGAATTAAAATGCTGTGATCCACATAAATATATAATATGACCTGGGAAACCCATGTGCATGTGCCCACTTGTTCACTTTGTTAATGTAAACTCTATCTCCTGGTTGATGCCCCACTGTGTGGCATTCCATTCCAGTGGTTCAGTCACTCCTTACACCCCTGCATAGTGGAACTCACCCAGGCTCTGCTTGTAAGAGAGACAAATGCATACATGGAATAGACAGTTATCCATCACTGTGAGGATAAGCCACTGGTCAATTCAGGATGCAAGGGAATTAGTTTGCCTCCAAGTGACTGGTGGGTTTCCTAAAAAATAACACTCCATCTAGCACCCAGCTTTGATATCTGCTCCTGACAGGCCAGATGGTCAACAAGAGCAATAGTTAGATCCATCTTTGTAAGTGAGAATTCATGCTGATGAGTCACCTCCATCTCTGCTGCTGCTATAACTCTCTACGTGCCCAGCGTTCCAGTACCAGGGTGATCAATGATGAAAACTGACAAATGTGAAACTGTAATTTTTTCATGGTAGATGCTGACATACCCAAGCCTGAGTTGCTCTGCTTCCAACAGCACTTTCTTTGTTTTCCCAATTTATCAGTTACTAAGTCTTTAAAAATAAGACACCCTCATCTTATTTCAGAGGTGAATTCTACTAAGTGTTTTCCTAGTTACTTGGACAAATTCTCAAGTACCATCTTACTTCCCTGTGTTCAGCCCCCTCTTGGTATAACCAGTGTTAATTCAGGTCCTCTAAGAGGGAGACACCATGAAGAGTATTAGATATGAAAGGAGATGTTGGGAGACATTCAAGTGAAGACAAAAGAAAGGGACAGTGAGAATCTTCATGTCTTCATGCTGTAAAAGAAAAGGAGGATAGGATGAGTATCACATCGCCATACACATCCAAGTAAGTTTGGGTCAGGCTGGTTAGGGGTCTGGTGTGGAAGATGCTCTAGAAGTTTATTGCATTCAAGAAGAATGGGCCAGCACTAGTACCTCCGTTGTGTTTAATCATTGCCCAAGGAAAGCATGATCTCCACATGAATGATGACAGGCTCGTAGAGATATCAGTCCAATGTGCTGCCCCAGTTAGTTCTTGCGGAGATAAAAACTAGCACTTTCCAGAGCTACCAGGACATTGCTCATACACACAAAGAAATGATGCAAGGAAAGCAAAGGAAGATTTAAAGAAATTTAAGCAAAATGAATCTAGAATGAGAAAAATGAGATGATTTTGGAGATAAGATTAGTAGGCAAAATATGCTACAAAGTCTTGAGCATCACAAATTTACTCTGGGATTTTAATAATCAAAGCAAAGAAGAAAATATCATTTATTTAATTAGTTTGGCCAGCAAATCACTATATGCAAGTTGCTCAGAGGATTCAATGTTATTCCTAAAGCTGAGATGTGAGATATAATCCAATAATAAATGCTATGAGCTCTACTATCTTGAAATAACTTGTGGCACAATGAAGGCAATGGGTCTGATATCAGAAAATCAAACTTCTATTGAGTAAAGTGTACACATAGTATATTTATAATAGTATGATTTTACCAAATGATAAGACTTACAAAATCTAAAGAAATGAATTGTCTTGTAAATGGTCTCCAGGAGCATTATTTAAAAATAGTGTGCACTAGTTAGTATATAAAAGTCTGTCCTGTAATTAACAGGATATATTCCTGACTTTTATAAGTTGCCAAGTAAGGGTCAAAAACATGTCTAAAAAACTCATACTGAGCTTTCAGGACTTGTTGATCAGTGTGGGTGTGCAGGGCCAAGATTTTCTCTGACAGAGCTTTAAGTACACCCCCAACATTTGACAAATGGACAATTAAGTGCACCATGTTTATTTATCTGTTTTCCTTAAGACAGGGTCACCATAACATCAACTTGAAAGTGTTAAAGTGCTACTAAACTCATACTTTGAATGACCCATCTAGAAATAAGTAACTTCCAATAATGTACTGTCCAGGTTTAATCTTTTAAAATAAATAAACCACAAAAAGTACTACAAGATAATTGAATGGATTGATCTATTTTATGGAGTTGTTAACTCTAAGCTGAAGGACACTTACCAAAAATTATTTTGACCTCAGAATACTTGATTTTAAATAATTATTTCTAACAGCAATTATGTAGAAGTGGCAGTTATCTTTTAAAGCCACCACTGATTGCTGATAATATAACCTTACCATCTAACTACAGTAAATGCTTATGATGTCTGTTTTCTAAGTGAAGAGAGAAGGACACTTAGTTCACCCAGAAATGATGTCAAGTCATGAAATTTCATAACAATAAGGTAGTTGCTTAGAGTTCACCTCTCTTCATTTTGAATGGAAATGTATTATCCAGAACATTAGGAAATCATTCCCAGAAACCCTAATAATCATGGTGTTATGAAGGTAACAGTTAATTTTAGTATCAAAGTCAAAAAGTTAATGTGAACTCAAATTGATTTTTGAACTCATGGCCTTTTCCAGTTATCATCATATTAAAATTATAAATTAAAATCTTTAATAAAATAAAATTAATAATCAAAATCTACCATTTTTAAACTACTATGCAGCAGGTGCTATGTTAACCACATCAATGAAGATCTCTTAAAAATGCTACAAGTAATCTTGTACCTATTTTATTTGATAAGGCAACAATATATAAATATATAAAATATACAAAAATATACAAAACAAGGTATATTCTGAAAAAAAAACAAAACACATCTAGAAAGTGGTAGGACCTGGAGTCAAGTGCTATATGGGTCAAAATCCTATGCTTGTTCTCTGTTTCTGTGTTTGTCTTTCTAAGACTTCCTAAATATGAGAATATTTGTGGGCAACTATTCTATTTTGCTAAATAAAATCTCTACATGTGTCTAACTATGTATTCTGACTCTAAAATATTATTTGGGATTATTGAAGTCCTCCTAGATAGCTCCATTTTGCGATTATTTTGTGATCATGGTGGCTTTTGCCCTCTTTTGTAAACTTACTACAGCCTTATGATTTCAGACCAGGGGAAGGCCAAAGTCATCAAATAAATTATTTTTGTCTTGAGAAATTATATAGGTCATCTTGATATGGATGTCCATCTCAATTAGCATCAGTGTGCCCTGCTGCTCTCCAAAATAAGCTAAATTCTGTGACAACAATCTTACTCACTCTGTCGAACTACCTGTAGCAGATGTTTTCATCACTGTAAGTGAAATGTTTTTCCTTCCTCCTGCAAATGTGTTTAACAGAGACTAATATCCAAACAATGGAGAGGCTTTGCTTATCAGTCATATCCATGATATTTAACCAGAATCTCTAGCCCCTGTAACTTGACATGCTTTCCTTCAACGACATGATTAAAAAGGTTAAATAAGCGTGATGAGAGAAGTGTTATCCTTCATAAACTAGCATTATGTGTGTAATATCAACCTTTCTCTTTCTCTATGGAGCTGAGAAGATCACTTTTGTCTGTTTTGTTATGACACTTACCTACAAGGCTCTATTTATTCTGTTAGTGAACTTTTTATAGGAAGGTTTTATTGACAATATCTTTTATGTTGACATTTCTTTCATGATTGATATTTAATTCATGATTTATAACATTCATATCTATTTGGAGTATTTGTGCCTATTATGTGGTACACACATGCTAATTTGTTTGAATTTATTCTATTTTGTATTTGGTGACAGTAGAATTTGCTTTTCCCTACAAAAAGGAAGAGTACAAGTCTGTGATTTTACACTTTGGCTCATGTCCTACCTTTTAATAGTCAACTGAAAGTTGGTAGACTTCCAACATATATAGTGAGAAAGATTATAAATCATGTCTTACCAGTCCCTAGAAATTATTTAAATTCCTAATTTGTAGGCATTTCACATATATAAAAACAATGATTCATTTAGAAAGGAAACGGAAGCTCAGATGAAATAAGCAAATTACCTAAAGTCACAAATTTAGTATTCTAGATCCTGGAATATAACTCACACATTTTTACTCTAAAGCTTCAAGATAAATGGTGCACAGTGATCATAGACTTTAGTATAATATCTATATGCAGGACTATAGCATGGATTAAAATGAAAAAAAATAAAAACTTTATTCAAGATAAAATAGTAATGGTATTGATTTTGTATAAATGTTTACAAGTATCACCATAAGCTACTTAATGATTTTGCAGTCGGAGAGATAGAGTACCTATAAAAATAAATATTTTATAACATAAAATAGATTAACTTCACAAAGCACCAACCATCACCTCAGTAGAAAGGAGGAAGGGAACATGTTTGAATGGGGACATTTATACAGAAAGCCACCTTGGAGCTGGGTCTTATTGAGTAGGTAAGATTCCAAAGGAAGTAGATTCAAAAAACAGATTTTCTAGAAGGCAAAGAAACTTAACGAATTATGTTTTCCATAGGCTAATTTCAATAATTCATAGGATATATCAATCCCCTATACCCACAAGCAGGATTCATCCAAATTAAGTGTTCTTAACAGAGTTGCTTATTAAAATCATAATAAAGGGAAAAAAATCTTGATTAATTATGTATGTGGAATGAAAAGAAATGACAACACTACCCAAGGCAACATGTTTAACGCTGGAGAAAAATATAACAATGTACATTTTCACTTTATTATGAGTATGATCTAACAATTAAAATACCTTTAACAAGTTTGTGGTTCAAACATAGCTTCATATGTCCTGTTTTCACATTTGAGCATTTATAGGGGAAACACTGGAAAAATAGGTTAGGTCTCAAGCATTCATCATGGGGAAATGGATTTGGCACCAATCAGAAAACCCCAGTTTAAGCCCAGAGCTCTGGCTTTTAATTACACCTCCTGTATCCATCTGCCTTGGTTATTAGAAGCCTGTCTTTTTTGTACCTCTCTAATAGATCAGAAGCCTGTGGTCAACATCAACTGGATTATTTCCTATGGAGATTAAAAGTCAATGACTACACCTTATTTAAAGTAAGTCACTCATATTTTAAGATAGAATATTTATTGAGCAATGCAATCCATGTGAGATTTTTAAGTGGAAAATCAGGGAAATGGAACATATGGAAAGGCAAATGGAAGATACTGAATGTTCTTGAGTCGGGTAGATTCCTAATTGGAATGTTGCAATAGGAAGATTAACCAACATCAAGTTTGTCATTGCAAGCTACATGCTAAGGAGGTGATGGGCTGCAAGTCAGTATATACAATGCTAGGAGGATTATTGACAGGATTTAGGTTAGTGACAGGAGACTAAGGAAGGAATTTAGAAACATGTGTGACTATCCTTTCCTCTTCATGGAGAAGACCTTCTATGTCTAGCATTGCAATCAGTCTCTAAGCAGCAACTTCATCTCTTTGCTACTTTAGGCCTGCAACTCATTTTCCTACAAAAGCTCTTTCCCTTATACCAGTCTGATCAAAAGTATTTTTCCATTCCTATACCAGGCCACAAACAAATAGACTATTTTCATGACAAATATATGATCTCTACCTTTAACTGTATGCCCAACTAGCTCTGTCATCATCCACATTGTCTGTTTCAAATGTCCACCCTTCTCTTCTATACCATTTACACAGGGTCTTTCATAACACTTTTAGTCAATTACCTTAAATTTATTTAACAGGGAAAAACCATTCTATTGTCAAGCTTCAAATTTCTTCTTATATTTTAAAATAAATTCTCACCATAATAACCTCTTTTTTTATAGCTAAAAATTGTTTTAAAAAATTCTAGTTTTTGGATAAGGATCTGAGTAAATCCTTTCATATGATCCAGAATGCAGTCAACAGTTTCTTTTAAGAGAAATAAAGCTTATCTCAGGGGATAATTCTTCCACCACTTCAATAGCCCGATTATCAGTTTCAGTAGCAGAGAATAAAAGAGTAATGAAGTAATAATTTGATGTGTAATATCATTTCTGTTATTCACTATTGTTGGGGGCAGAGAGTAGAGCAAGGACAAATTGGGAGTTGGCAGAAGATCAAGGACACCAGGTCCAGAGAACTGGGTCTGGGTCATGTGTGAAAATACTGGTAAGTGTGTCTGTAACTGTCCACCCACCAAAATAAGATAGATATAGTTATGTAGTTAGAGCAAAGGGCTGCATAAGCAAATTCTATGTAACTATAAATTTGCTTGCGTAAACTGCTTGAAGTAATGCTGTGTATGAACTCAACAAATAGGTGGATGGCAGGGTGGTCGGGGCCTTCAGTCCGAGAGAGACTGTTGGCCCCCTGACCCCAGCTTTCCATCATCTCACTATCTCTTGAGTTTCTCAATCTCCTGCAGCGTCCCCTCCCTTGCCAACCCTGTTCTCAGGAGAGAATCCTAGCAATGGGCACCCAAACAGGGACCAAGGAAGAAAGAGTCCAACATATCAGAAAAGAAAAGTAAAAAGAAGAAAAAGAAAAAAGAAACATAACACCGCAGGGAACCTGAAAGGAAAAGCATGGAAAATATCTTAAGACACAGTGAATTAACTGGCTTTCAGGGATTCTATAATCTGGATAACAATGTGGAAAAATAGCTTAAAGTATGCAAAATATATCATGCTGCTTTGCTCGCTACTGTGCACTTCCGGAGTAAAGGTCAAACGGGAGACATTTGAGCAATTGTTTGCCCCTGTGCATAAGCTGTTATTGGCTTCCTATGAAAAAGACACTAAATTCAAAACGATGGAAATAATTGGTATCTGATCTGAAAAGGGCACATCAGAATAGGAAAATCATCCCAATCTTAATTTGGTCTTTGTGCAGCCTGATTTCGCTTGTCTTAAACCTCTTGCAATCTGGTAGAACGTTAAGAATGAGAAGAAAACCTCCCAAGGGTCGGAAAGAGAAGAGGGGCCATCCCTGAGAGGAGAGGGGAAGGAAGCGAATGACTTTGTTGGGAGATAATTTTCAAACGTTCCTGATACCAGGAATTAATCCCGGCATTCCATTGAAGAGCCATTGCCTTGCAAAATTCTAAAAGATTGAGAGGTAAAAATAAAAAAATAAAAACAAAAGTTGTTTCAGAGGGCATGGCATTATTACCCAAAATATTGACCTCAATAAAGAAAGGGGTGTGTGTGTGTGTGTGTGTGTGTGTGTGTGTGTGTGTGTGTGTGTGTGTGTGTACTGGAAATGTGGGGTTGAGAAGTTCATGCGCACATATCATAGTTCTCGAGATTTATCCCATTCACATCATGTTGGTTAAGCTTCTTCCCTTTTCTACTAATGATTATTCAGGACTTAGAGTTGCCAAGGCAACAGTCCCCACACCCACCCCACGACAGACATACATATAACTTTAATTTAGATTGAATATCATGGATGAAGAGACATTTTTATTGAGGATGATGGTAATCTCTATGATGATGGAAAGGATTTTGTTGGCAGGTAACTTCATGGATAGGGAACCACATGGTCATGATGGGAAGGAGGAAGTTTTCCTCAGAGGAGAGACAAAGATGGTAAAATTAGAAAGTGCCCACCAAAGGACTGTATGTAAAGATATCACATTTCCAGTGTATTTCTTAGAATAGGAAAAGTAATTTATTACAGTTTTAAGGACTGTTTTCTTTTCTCTACTGAGCTTTTTTTCTGGCTAACCACATTCTTCATAAAAATGCCATGTTTCTATGCAACCTGAGATGGAAGCGGTATAAAGCAATAACGGAATGCCACTTGCCCCGCTTACTTCTGTTAGACTTCCCATCGTATTGAGTAAGCAGTATCCTGGAATTTTAGGTGGTGAAAAGCAGCTAGATGAACAATATGTTCTGACAGAGATGACAGTATTGGGGTAGAGGTTAGCTACATGGAGAAAGTTCAGGAGAAATATTAAGTTCAAAACTCTTACTATTTTCTACTAGAAGGTATGTCAGGGGGAGGAGTTGCCCCCCAATGGCTGTACACAAGTTTAATCCTCATGTAAATGATGGTGCCATTTGTAGTCTAGATCACACCCACTCTTGTCAGTAATATCATTCTTTTAATTATCCATACAAAGAACAGTGTATTTTTGCTTTCTCTTTAACATTTGAGCAATTACATATCTAGTTTATTTATAAAATAAAAGCAATAAAAGTCTTGCAATTGCAGCACAAATTTTGTTTTTTACAAAAATTTTCTATTACCTAGAAAAAAAATACCTATCATTAAAAGGAAGAATTTAAAATCAATGATCTAGAGTTCTCCCATA